>PVIH01011721.1:0-67598 GCA_004025045.1 Sigmodon hispidus | reverse complement strand
CACTTTTATGATCTCCCCATTTACAAAAAAAAAGCCCATTGATACTGCTCATTTACTTACTAGAGCATAATTAAACATTTATAAACCACATAAAACAAAGGCAATGGTTTCTCAGAGACTCATCAGGCTAAATCCTATAACAATGTCTTCAAACTTGTTACTAAATCTCTGAATTTCAATTGCTTAATTCATAATTATTAGGAAGAACTACAGGGATTGAACAGTGTTTAACATGGTAAAATAGATCCTTAATAAACAGGTGTTATTATAATTAGAATTAATTATTTAGTAAGAAAATGTGTGCTTTTCATACACCATACCTCAATACTCATTGCTTATTTGTAGGAGTTTATCTTATTTGTAGCTTCCATCCTTCAAATTTATCATATATGTCTTGGTAGTTATAGCTGAAAATGAAATATATTGCAATGATGGCAAACAATACAGAAATTATCAATGATTGAAAAGGCACATAAATGTATTTGTTCTACACTTAAAATATGTTAGTATTGTGCTGAAGGATATGAGCTTTGACATTAAACAGTATACCATATATTGTTCATAAGTTATCCATGTGTTCTAAATGCTTAATAAGTATTCCAACCTGTGATTGTAACAACTTTTGCTATTTTAAGTGTGCTAAATTATTTATTACCCATAGTATAAGTAGAAGACATTTTTTTTTCCAATTTGCTGCTGAATAAATTAACACTTGGTCCCTAAACATAGTGTTAATGTTGCACAATTAATTAATGCCAGCATTAGAATTGAAACCTGTCTCTAAAACCTATGCTCTTAAAACACCTTACTATACTACCTCTCATATGAATCAATCAATTAATCAAATACAGGCAGCATGCTTAACATGCTGTGGATGTTGTACTAAATGAGTTCATCAAGAAAAAAGTCTGAATAAAATAGATAATATATTCATCTAAAATAAAATTAAGTCTTTTGTTTCATTCATGAAAAGAGAATCACAATGAAAAAATTAAGGAGGAATAGATAAATTTATTAACTTTCTTAGTATCACTTGAGCACATTGTTTTCATCTCCATTTATCAAAGTCTTGAGAAAGAAGTTTCTACATTATAATATGCTTGTCATATTAGAGCAATATATTTGAAGAACATATTTTTATCTCAGGACTTATAATGAAAATTTACCTCTGTATTACAAGTATTTTGATAACCAATACACACTTTATATTGAATTATTTTTCATCTTACTCAAATTTCATTTCTAATTGTTACTTATGGTGTGCCACCAACATTTCTCAGATAAATTTCTTTTCATTGTGACAATAATTTCTTGACTACATTATTTCTCCATTGTCCTATCCATTCAAACAGGCTACAATAAAATCCCATTATGTCATTTTCATGGGATGCAGAAAAGAAAACATCATAAAGATAAAATGATAAAAACAAGATGTATTGCTCATTGGAGACTTTCCCCAGAAGCTCTCTATGTAGTAGGCAGCTGTGCATTCACATCTGTTTTAGGACAACATGGAAGAAATCAAGTATTTGTTATATTACTGCTTTTAAAATATACCAGCATATTTTCGAATATTATGTTTATACATAATGTAATGTGTGACAACTGCCTGTGATTCAAATGAAAACAAAGGTCATTACCACTATCCTGTACCACATATTTGCAATTCAGAAAACAGAATGCCCTAGATCTGTTTTTTTCTACTGTTTTCCAGATAGGCTATCTAGCATCATACTTGTCAAAGTTGAAGTCAATGAAAGGGACACTTATATCAGTATCATGTGGAAATGCAGAATACAAAAATCCCTTCCCCAAGACTCAGAATCAGCATCTCAATGATAACAAGATCCCTGATGATTTCTTTGTTCCTTAAAGTTGACAAAGCACTGCTCTAGAAATGACAAGATGAACAGCTAGAGAAACCATTTTATTTTTCTCTTTGACAGGTGATAAGGATATACAAAAAGACCTTTACCAGTAAACCATGAACCAGAAAATGGTGAAATTAACAAAATATACAAAATTAGAAGCCATATATAGTTATAAAGCATAGAATTACTATTATGCATTTAGTGCCATGGGTCAACAGTTTTGTGATGGGCACCACTTACCTATGTCTTTCATTCACCCCACATATTTCATATATCACTTCAAAGGAAATATGAAGTTTAAAGAGATCTGTATTAGTTCACCCGAAGAACTCTAAAAATTTACTATCATTAGAATCAGCATTACTATTATTATATGCTATTATTTATTTAGTTTATTTATACCAGATATCGTGTTAGAGATTATTTATAGATTGTTTCCCATTTTACAAGAGGGAAAACTAAGATTAAGAATGAATGAATCACTTAAATTCTGTTCTAATTGCTAAAGTTCTGGAATCTATTTTTGATTTTGGGCCTTTTTAAATCATGTCTACTTAAGTCCATATCCTTCTACCATCGCTGAAGATGCATGGGTAACTTTATCTGTTCACCTGATCCTCTGTACACTGGTAATGATTATTTTAAAAAGTGAAAAAATAACACTACTGATTTTATATTTTGGCAAGACTTGCCCCCAAACTATGTATGCATGTGAATGTAAATTATTCAAAAATTTGCATATGTAATTCACAATATTACTGATTTTTACATGTGAAATTTCCATTTACTTATTTAAGTTTTAAATAAATTCTCTCATACAATAAAGTTAAATAAAATTATTATACTAAAAATATTCCCCAGACAATGGCAACCATATTTTTCAAATATACTTAGCATAGTCCTAATTTTGGAAAAAATAATATTTTGAGAATGGTAAATCATTTAAAGAAGGTATAGTGTATATATCTCTTAAGATTTTTAGCATGAATCATCCTTGTGATAGAAAAAAATAACATTAGTCATATTATGGATCACTAAGGCTCAGAAAATAGGTCAAAGTAAACATGGTTCTATTGCCCTGGTAGCCTAGATTCTGGTTATAGAGAGACTTCTGAAAGAGCTAATCTAATCTTTTCTTTGTCATCTTGTCAATAATTTTTTTATAAGAAGGGTAGAGATGAAGAAGGAAATTATCAAACACATCAGCAAACACATAGATTTTCTTTCTTATAATGTTCACAGTTGCTTTAGATGTATATGAAACCAAAGTTTCAAACATTATAGAAAACAAGAAGGACTTTATGTAAAAATTAGACCTTCTCTCTTCATGTCACCCTTTCTTCCCTTTCCCCATTGTTGCCTGCCTTTATGTGAAATACACATACTCGATAGCTTTATATACCCTGGCTACCAGATGCTTTGACTTCTTATGTTGAAGTTGTCCACTTGTCAATCTTCAATATTATTTTATTGAGATGTACTAGGCTCTAGTACATAAAACTTGGTCTGTAAGTGTGACTTGCTTCATGTCCCCTGAGAACTAATTCTTTTCTATGTGTCTTATGCAGTTAGACTGCCAGCTCAGCTGATACTCTATATTCTGTCTGTCCCTCTGGTATCATTAACTTTTAAAGTACCTTTTTATTGAAAACAAGTCTTTCTGTAGAAATTCTTTGTTTGCCCATGTTTCACAAACATCATAGTAATAATTATATTAGCTACATTTTCCAGCTACCTATATACGAAGCAAAGAATGATGTATTTTGTATATGTTTTACATCTTATTGACAACTAAATCTCAGAGTGATGAAGCCACTTGGCTAATGTTACACAATTATCAGGTAGCAGAATTAAAGTGTGTCTTACCAAGTTACACATTCACTGTATTGTGTAATGATAGATTCTGTGTCTTCCCTTGAAATAAAAGTCATTTTAAATGGATGAGTATTGTTCGATACAACTACATGAAAATTATGAGGACATCAGAGAAGAAATTAGAAATAGATAAGCAATCAGAAGCTGGGGAAACTGCATGGAACTGAACTAGGCCTTCTGAATGTTGATGACAGTTGGGTGGCATGAGCAGTTTGTGAGGTCTCTGGCAGTGGGATCAGGATTTAACTCTAGTGCATGATTTGGCTTTATGGAGCATAATGCCCTGCTCAGCCTTAATACAGGGGGAATGGCTTGGTCCTGCAGCAACTTGAAATGCCAGACTTTGTTGACTCCCCATGGGAGACCTTATTCTCTTTGAGCAGTGTAAGAGGTAAGGGGAGGGAGAGGCTGAAAGGTGAATGGAAAGAGGTGAGGGAGTGGGAACAGTGGTTGGTATGTTAAGAAAACTTTTAAATAAAAAGTAATTACACACACATGCACAAGTGTTCCACTCAAATGTTAACTGAAATCACATATGCAGTGTAATTTTCAATATACACATCATTATAATAGATTTGTCACAATGCTGGCAGAGATTCTATAGGGCCATAACTTTGATTTTTAACACTTACTACACTAATTAGGTAAAGTGTTTATTCACAATCTGATTATTTCTTCATTTGTTAATCTTTAATGGCATTTATATGTTATATATGTGTGTATGTATGTGTATGTATATGTGTATTGTCATTTGCTTTCCAGAGAAATTATGATAATTTGTGACCCTTTAAAATCTTGTGAGAGGGTCTTGTTTTATAATACCTTCAGAAGAAAAATATTTCTAATATTTATGAATATCATTGGACAGAACTAAATGGCTTTTAATTAATTTTTGCCAAAATACTCATTTTCTTTGTATATTTCTTTCCAATACTCTAATATATGTGCCTCTCCTTAAGTGATACTCATTTTTATCAATATATAAGAAATATTTATATGTTGAAAACACTAGAAATTTGATAAATTTATGAGGTTTTCAAGTTTCATATTTGCCTTTCATTTTGCTATTAATCTTTTCTTGCTAAATAAAGAGCCAATAATCCTTCCTTTCTGTGGTTTCTTCTATGTGATTAGGATTAGACAGAGATTTTTTTCTTTATTTATTTTGTATTTATCAAGAAAAACAGTAAAATGAATTTAAAATGCTGATAAGTTAACAATAAATATAAAGAAGATAAAAATCATAAGCATGACTTATCAAGGGTGATAATGCAAATAAGATTGCTACACATATATTTACTTTGTGTTCAGCTTTCCCTCTGAATTTTTTTTCCATCCCTGTATATCCTTATTCAAGGTCCCTTCCCCCGCCCACCACATCAGGTCATTTTACTTCTCTACAACTCCCCATCCCCTTCCTGGGTAGACAGCAGACAGTCCTATGGTCCCACTGACCCAATAATGCTTGGATCAGTCTCCACTCCTGGCCAAATCCAGTTTTGTCCACCCTCCTTCAAGAGTGAGTCAGGTGTTCCTATAGGTGGAGTGGGATCCGAAGGGTCAGTCCAGGGTGTCTCTGATCCCAAGCTGTTCAGTAGTTGTGGTTTGCAGCTTGGGCATGCTTGGCTTTTTTTCTTGTTTGTTTGTTTAGAGAACACTAATGAGTGAGATTTTTTTTTTAGCTTGAATTCAACTTAAAAGTTTAACTCATTGTATTTTAAACATTTCAACTGTTAATTGTTAATTAACTCAAATTTTTATTTAGCTACATAGTAAATTGTTACTCTCAGTTGGAACTCTAAGGTACATTCCAACACTACACACTAGTTTTTCAAGAATTATTTATTAATCCTTGTTGTCCATCTAACTTCTATTATCATAAAATACTTTTCAAAGTTGTTTGGATAATTTTACCTCTCCATTCTTAAATATTTTTCAAATATCTAAACTTTAAAATATTTTATTAGTGTTTCTGAAACACATTTCATATATAAAATCTGTTCTTGAAATTTTTTTTTATTAATTGTGAAAAAAGTCATATTTTTTATCCATGCAAGCTCCCTTCTCCCTCCTGCTCCTTCCAGTCACTCTTTCCCACATCACTTTATCTCCTCTCCAGCAAGGGCAGGAGGTCCCAAGGTCCCAGTGTGGCATTGTTGTAGAAGGTTTCTGGCCTCATTTGGGCCAGAGGTTTGGACCTTGCCCATGGTGGCTTTTCACCCAAAGAAATGAATCACATGCTTATATTAATTTCATACTGTTTGGCCCATGTCTCAAGCACATTACTAGCTAGTTCTTTCATCTTAATTCAACCCATTTCTTGTTTTCTATCTGCCACGTGTCCAAGCTCGTGACTCACCTGGATTCCTTACATGTTTCTTCCTCTGGAGTCAGATTGAAACTGCCTAACTCTGCCCTCCTTCTACCTGTCTATCCTCTGATTCTCCACCCACTTCTATGGTGATGCACATAGGCCAACACAGCTCCTTTATTTTCAGCATACAGAGAAAATTTCCACCACATGACATAATTTAGAACTCACTCCTGGCAGAACCAGTTTCCTCATCCCCACATCAAGACTGGGCCAGGTATTTCTTTAGAGAAAGTAGGATCCAAGGTGCCCGTCCACTGTCTTTCAGGTCCCAAGCTGTTCAGTGTTTGTTTGCAAGTTGGACATGCTTTTTGCTTTTTTTAAGAGTCCATTAATGAGTGAGTACATTTTCTGCTTATCATTCTGGGTTTGTGATACCTTGCTTAGGAGGATATTCTCCAAATCCATCCATTTGACTGCACATTTTAGGACATCATTTTTTCTTACTGCTGAGTAGTACTCCATTGTGTAGAAGTACCACAGTTTGTTAATCCATTCTTCAGTTGAGGGGCATCTATGTTGTGTCCAGGTTCTTGCTATTATGAATAATGCTGCTGTGAACATAGTTGAGCTAATGCCTTTGGATTGCGACTGTGCATCTTTATGGTATACACCCAGAAGTGGTATTGCTAGGTCCTTGGGGAGATTGATTCCCAGTTTTCTGAGAAACCACCATACTGCATTCCAGAGTGGCTGAAGAAGCTTACACTGACATATTTTAAAAGATTTGCAGTCTACAAAGAAAACTGCCCATCTCTATGCAAAATTTTTATTTGTTGTATTTTTAAGTATTTTTAAGAAGATAAAAGCTATGTTTGTTACAATTTCTCTTACATTTTAAAGCTATTTATTTAATATGTTGTCAATATTTTCTCCCATTTATAGTTTCTAGATGGTTATTGCTGGAACATCAACAAAGAAGTGAAGCATAACCCTTAGGGACAATATTAACAGGCTTTTAAAATCTATGCTGGAAGTTGCTTGCCATAGAATCAGAGCTACAATGTTACACAATAACCATCAAACTCAGAGAAATTTAAGGCCATGTTCTCATTCAAAAGTCATCATTCTCATATGAGAAAGAAACCATTTATCAAGACCCTGGAAGAAAGAAAACAGTGATCACTCAAGTCAAAGAACAGGAACTAAACAATGATTCTGATTAAATTTTCAAAAGCAAATTTTCAGTCTTTACTTGTGTTGGCAAGTTTAAATCCCAAATGAAATTTCAGAGGAGACATTATATGTCCTTGAAACACATTTATAATGAAAATGTTGATAGGACTTAGAAGACAAAATGTAATATCACAAACACTTCTAATTTTACTTACATGTTAAATAACAGAATGTGAGCATTCACAGGCAGAGCTTAGAAATGAATAACTTTTACTAAAATCATCATGTTAGTTAACAAATTCAATATCCATCATTCCCTTTACCTTAGCTTGCAAAGAATATATAATTTGAGTAAGATTTATCTTATGTAAATCATATTTTCAGTATCTTATATAGAAAACAAAATATAGATAACATAGTCATAATGCTCCATTAATTATGTTTTCTAGGAAAAACCTTACCATGTATTTTCCACAGAAGATGATGATTGAGTTCATCTAAAGCACATTGAATGCTTTATAAATTTATGAACATTATCAGCAATAAATTTCAAAATTTTAGCCTAGAAAACAGTAACATTTAGGTAATAATCAATGGGAAACACTAGAAAATCCTTATTAATAGCCAAAACATAAGGCTAGAGTACTGTGCTAAGCCATTAATCAGCTTTGTCTGGTCATTTGTAATCTTCTAGTAGCTTCTATAAAGATTATGAAGAGCAAAATAAAAAAGTTGAAAACAAAAATATCCTGGAGCATCCCTTTGTAAATACTCAAATAAAACCTGAAAGTTCTACATGGATGAAGATATCCAAGGAACATGAGAACTACATGAAAATGTCGCACTGACGAAAGCTCAAACAAAAAGAGATACAGCAATATTGATTTATAACTTAATGTTTAAAATACTAATTGGTTCATGTTGATATAAGTGAATGAGTAAGAAATATATGAATGGAAAAGAGAAAAATCTTCTATGGATTAGTCCAAATCATGCATGCAAATACAATTCTTTTAAGGAGGTAAAGTGGGACACCCTTTTCTTTAAGTGTAAAGTACATATAATATGTTTTCCCAAAGATTTCCTTATAGACAACGAGGAAAAGGAGTCATTTCATTATGAAGAAATTAGGAAAATTCTACTTCATCCAGGTGATGCAAGGACATCAATAATGCTCTCATGTGGTCATTATTGTCTCTTAATAGAATAATATATAAAAGACATTTTACAGCCTTCTGTGACCTTTCTCCCCCAAATTTTAAAAACTTATTTTAAACATAAGAGAACACTAGATGAGCCAGCAGTGGAACCTTTAATAACAGCACTTGAGAGGCAGAGGTAGGTGGATATCTGTGAGTTCAAGGCTAGCCTAAACTACAGAGTGAGTTCCAGGACAGCCTTCAAAGCTACATAAGGAAAACTTGTCTCAAACAACAACAATAAACCAAAACAACAACAAAAAGAGAAAGAAAGAAAAGGAGGAAAGAACGAAGACAGAAAGGAAGTTCCTTGAACTTTTGATCAAAAATATGTAAATGAACAATACCAGACAAACTTTCCTCATATAACATCCAATCTATCTAAATGTCAATACTGTAACATATTTTACTATAGTAGGAAATGTAACATCTCATGTGAAATCATAGGTTCAAATACCTATATAGAGGAAAACACTAATTAAATATTGTTCTTTTTGATCATTAGTAACATAAAAAGGTCTTAATAATAGAATAAATTAATACAAAGATTATTTACTTTAGTTATTTTTAAAATACAATCTTTAAAAAGGATTACAGTGCTGAATAGAGATTTTTTATTTATAATTTGTGATATGAGACATAATTGAGAACCATCACATTTAAATTTTAAAATATGATCTGATGTATCTGTGCTGGCCTTGAACTCACTATTTATTGAATAGCTGAAGATAACCTTGATCTTCTTATCCTCCTCTGTCCACCTTCCAAGTGCCAGGAAGCAGTCTCATAGATTTGGTAAGAATTCTTGCCTAGTGAACTACAGCTCAGCGCTTAACTATAGGATTTTAATGCCCATAGACACTTTAGGAGAAAACCATAGAAGTTTAGTTGGTGTGGGTGTTAAAAAGATTTAAATATTGCATCCAAGGCTGGAGAGATGGCTCAGAGGTTAAGAGCATTCACTGTTCTTCCAGAGGTCATGAGTTCAATTTTCAGCAAGCAACTTCAGGGTGGCTCACAACCATCTATGATGACATCTGGTACCCTCTTCCCTATACTGTATACATAATAAATCTTTAAAGAAAAAAGAACTCACATTGCCTGATCTCTCTCTCTCTCTCTCTCTCTCTCTCTCTCTCTCTCTCTCTCTCTCTGTAATAAAAATAAAGATTGCATCCATAAACTTTCATGTTTTGATGCAAGTTTGTAGTTTAAGGCAATTATTTTGTAAAATTTCACTTTCCAAAATTTTTTGGCAGTACCTATTATACTCATACATTAAAATTTCTGACTTTGTTCCTTCTGTTTTTATTTGATTGGCAGATAGTGAACATGCATGGGACTGAACTAGGCCCTCTAAATGTGGATGACACTTGGGTGTCTTAGGCAGTTTGCAGAGCCTCTAGCAGTGGGGCCAGGATTTATCCCTAGTGCATGAACTGGCTTTTTGAAGCTCCTTCTTTATAGAGGGATACCTTGCTCAGCCTTCATCCAGCTGAGAGGGGCTTGGTCTGCCCCTCAACTTTATAAACTAGACTTTGTTGACTCCCCATGGGAGGCCTTACTCCCTCTGAGATATGTATGGGGGATGGGTAAAGGGGAATCTGAGGGGAAAGGGGGAGGAGGGAAAGGAAGGAAAACTGGTTGATATATAAAATGAAAAAAACCTTTAAATAGAAAATTCTTCCTTTCATATTATTAATTAGTGGTTTGGCTAGATGGATCAGTCAGTAGAATATTTGTTGCATGAATATGGGGACCTGAAGTTGGATCCCTAGCACTCCTATAAGGACATGTGAATTGTGAGCATGCTAATAATTCTGAATCTCAAAAGGTAGAAATGAAAGGACCATTCTGATGCTTACTAATACTTAATCTTGAAGAGTTCCTGAATCAATAAACTTCAGATTTATTGAGGAGATCATGTCTCAAAATAAAGTGGAGAGTGATAGAGAACCACACCTACCTTCATAATCATGAACACATAAGCAACCCTCTGACACATAGGGAACACATAGACCCTTATATACCACATATACATGCACAAACCAACAAAAGATTATTGACTTAGGAACACCTAATGTTGTTTGTTATTATACATCCATATTTACTCCAAAACAGTTATCTAAAAATAAATATAGAGGGTATGGATAATTTCCTTTAATATTAAATATACAATTCCATGAAACCATAATGGACAGATTTCTGTGTGCTATATAACTTGGCACATGAGTAATCATAATTTAATTATCACATAAAGAAAGATAAACATTAAATGGGCAATCATTTACAATATTTGGTTTACAAGCACATAAATAAACCATATGCTATGGTTCACATTTTGTCACTGAACCTACTTAAAAACTTTTTTATTTTTGTAATTTAAGATCTTTTTGAAAGTGCCCAATTAATCACCATTGAAACACTGACAATAGTATTTCTAGTTACTGCTATTTACAATTTGGAGCCAGGAATTCCAATTTTAGAGATAGAAAATGATCAAAAGTTTAAGATTGTTTAGATAAAATAAGAGAAGAGCAGCCAAGATTGTAAAAGAGAAACTGAAAACCTCGTCAAAAGTGTTAACTAACAGAATTTGGGCACAGCAGAGCATTTTTATGTGGATTAAAACCCCAACCCTTTGCACAATTCCTGTCTCATGGCAAAGGCACAATAGTACTTATTTATTCAACTAAAAAATGAATGAGAAATAAAATGTTACTGCTGACATGACTGGTCTTTCTTTTGTCCCATTCTTCTTGATCTCTAAGGGGTTACATAGCAGCCCCTTCCTTCTGAGTGGAACCAGGAGAGCCTGTATGAGCCATTACTTACCGATCTCCATTTGCACCTTTGTCCATCCACACTCAGACTCCTAGACTGCTCTCTTAATCTTGTTTGCCAAACTCTAGTTCTCATTATGTCCCATTCAGCTTCTCCTAATTACCTCTAATCTCCCCTTTAAACTAACCAAGTTAGAACAAGTATAAAGTTCTCACAGTGCCTAAGGCCCCACCTTGCCATGAACCCACAGTAAAATATCTGAGATTCTGTAAAAGATAAAATCAATTGGGAGGAGATTCGGGGACATGGTAGCTCTGGCAAAGATGTAGATTAGCCATTTTACTTTAGGTGTTTCTCCCATTGGAGGTGCACAGAGAAAGACATTCAAGAATATATTCATATATAGAGATTTTTGATGTTGTTGAACTCTAACTTTAGGGCCTGGTTGTCCGATATGATGCAAAGTATTATTTCCATTTTTTTGTATCTATTGATATTTGCTTTGTGATCAAAGAAGGAGAATTACAGACCAATTTCCCTTGTGAATATATATGCTAAAGTTCTCAACAAAATTTTGGCAAACCATATAAACAATATAGTTGCGGAGAAGAAAAAATGACCTGATGTGGTGGGAGGGGGAAGGGACCTTGAATAAGGATATACAGGGATGGAAAAAAAATTCAGAGGGGAAGCTGAACACAAAGTAAATATATGTGTAGCAATAAAACAAAACAAAATATCACCCACCATTATCAAGTAGGCTTCATCTCAGAAATGTGGGAATGTTTCAACATATGAAAAACAGTAAATGTCATCCATCATATAAACAAACTGAAGGAAAAAAACCACATGATCATATACTTAGACACTGAAAAATCCTTTGACAAAATCCAACATTCCTTTAGGATAAAAGTCCTGGAGAGATCATGAATACAGAGAAAATATCTAAATATAATAAAGGTGATTTACAAGAAGCTGACAGCCAACATAAAACTTAATGGAGAAAAACTCAAAGCAATCCCACTAAAATCAGGAACTAGACAAGGATGTCCTCTCTACCCTTATCTATTCAATATAGTTCTCAAAGCTTTAGCTAAGACAATAAGAGAACAGAAAGAGATTAAGGGGATACAAATTGGAAAAGAAGAAGTAAAACTATCTCTATTTAGAGATGATATGATTGTATATGTAAGTGACCCAAAAAATTTTACCAGGGAACTTCTACAGCTGATAAACACCTTCAGCAATGTAGCAAGAGACAAGATTAAATCCAAGAAATCAGTAGCATTCCTATTCACTAAAGATAATAGGGCAGAAAAAGAAATAAGGAAAACATCACCGTTCATAATAGCTGCAATTAGCATGAAATACATTGGTGTAACTATAACCAAAGAAGTAACAGATCTATTTGACAAAAAAATTAAATCACTGAAGAAAGAAATTGAAGAGGATATCAGAAAATGGAAAGATCTCCCATGTTCCTGGATAGGTAGGATCAACATAGTAAAAATGGCAATTCTACCAAAAGCAATCTACAGATTCAATGCACTTTCCATCAAACAATATTTTACAGACTTTGAAAGAACAATATGTGACTTTATTTGGAATAATAGAAAAACCAGGATTACCAAAACAATTTTGCTCAACAAAACAACCTCAGGAGGCATCACCATCCCTGACTTCAAGTTATACTATAGAGCAACAGTAATAAAAGCACCCTGGTACTGGCATAAAAATATCTTCTGGATCAATGGAATCGAATTCAGGATCTAGACATTAACCCCAAAACCTATGAACACCTGATCTTTGACAAAGAGGCCCAAAATATTGAATTGAATAAAGATAGTATCTTTAACAAATGGTGTTGGCATAGCTAGATGGCAGTGTGTAGAAAAATGGAAATAGATCCAAGCCTGTCACCCTGCACAAAACTCAAATCCAAGTGGATCAAAGACCATAACATAAACCCAGCCACACTGAACTTGATAAAAAAGAAAGTGGGAAATACCTTCCTACGAATTGGCACAGGCGACCACTTCCTAAATATAAAACCAGTGTCATAGACACTAAGAACCAAAATCAGTAAGTGGGACCTCCTGAAACTGAGAAGCTTCTGTAAAGCCAAGGCCTCAGTCAATAGGACAAAATGACAGCCTACAGAATGGGAAAAGATTTTAACCAACCCCACAAGTGATAGAGGACAGATCTCTAAAATATAGAACTCAAGAAACTAGAGCCCAAAACCTTGAATACCCAATCAAAAAGTGGGGTTAAGAACTAAAAAGGGAATTCTCACGAGAAGACTTACAAATGGCTGAAAGGCACTTGAAAAAGTGCTCAGTATCATTAACCATCAGAGAAATGCAAATCAAAACAACATTGAGGTACCACCTTACACCTGTCAGATTGGCTAAGATAGAAGACACAGATGACAGCCTAGGCTGGAGAGGTTGCAGAGCAAGGGGAACACTCCTCCATTGTTGGTGGAAGTGTAACTTTGTTCACCTACTCTGGAATGGAGTATTGCTTTTTTTTTCAGAAAACTGGGAATCAATATCTCCAAGGATCCAGCAATACCACTATTGGGCATGTACCCTAAAGATGCACATTGACACTCCAAAGGCATTAGCTCAACTATGTTCATAGCAGCATTATTTGTAATAACAAGAACCTGGAAACAAACTAGATGCCCTTCAACTGAAGAATGGATTAACAAACTTTGGTACATCTATACAATGGAGTACTACTCAGCAGTAAGAAAAAATTATATCCTAAAATGTGCAGGCAAATAGATGGATTTGGAGAATATTCTCCTGAGTGAGGTATCACAAATCCAGAAAGATAAGCAGGGGATGTACTCACTCATTATTGGACTCTCAACGAAAAAGCAAAACGCAAAGCATGTCCAAGCTTCAAACTACAAACACTGAACAACTTGGCACCTGAAAGACCTTGTACCACCAACTCGGATCCCACTCCTTCTAGAGGAACACCTGACCCAGTCTTGATGTTGGGGTGAGGAAAGTGGATCTACCAGGAGTGGATGCTGAACTATGGGACCTTGGGTCCTCCTGCCCTTTTTGGGATGGAGATAAAGAGATGTGGATAAGAGAGAGTGACTGGAAGGGGTGGGAGTGCGAAGTGAGCTTGAACAAGGATATACACAGATAAAACATATGACTTTATTCATAATAACAATAGAAAAATAAATAACAAAAAGGAAATATCAAAAAACAAATATAGAGAATGTTCCTTTTGGAAATTACTTATTGGTAGAGTTAGGCAACAATAGGAGGTACATTTAGATACTCTAGAATATATAAGTATGGGTGTGTGTGTGTGTGTGTGTTTTGGTGAATAGTCTTGTTATCAATATTATTATCAGACCTTTTCTACTCTTCTTTCCTTGGATGATTTTCTCATATATTAAATGTAAGTCTCAGGTTGTGTGCATGGTGTGTGCATGGTGTAAGAGATTCAGTATTTATCTGATACTATCAAGACCATCTTTCTCTGAATTTTTTGTTATGCTTTTTATAGTATAAGTGTTTATAGTATAAGTATCCAAAGTTTGGAGCTTTAAACCATGTTTGACTATCTCAAATAAAACCTATACTACCTATTTATCCCTTTCCCATTTATTTGTTTAGTAATATATGTGGAATAGTCACTGCATATGAGGCATTGTGGCAACAACTTGAGAAAGGAAATTAATGAATTTACAGTAGTAAGACAGAGAAACAAATGTAGATATCTGAAAAGTAATGTATAGATGCTATTATGAAGTATCCAGAGAACCAGGACAATTACAGGATGTTTTGCTACTCATGGATGGACAGAATATAGTCATATGTAAAGAAAATTTCAAATAGGTATTAAGGAAGACCACTATAATCAGAACACAGCTAAATAATTTTAGGTTAAATGAATAGACCCAGGCATCTAGGCAGGGGACTGAACAAGATATGAAAGATGTGGTCAAGTAACAATGACATCATCAGAAGAAAGATGGGAAAAGAGATTAAAACATGTGTGATTAGAAAGGCTTTGCTCACTATGATAAATACTTTAGATTTAATCTGCAAATAATGAATAGCTTTAAAGAAAGTGATGATATAATCCTGTAGTGAGTTGGTTTGGTTATACTGTGGAGGATGTATTGGCAGACTGAAGGGCAAAGCTGAGAACAATCATGGCTAACAGATGATAGATGATGATTACAGCCTGTGGCAAGAAAGTGGAAAGAAAAAAGATGAATGAAAAACCACTGGCTAAACACATATAATATTACAAAACAAAGTGGAAATGGAAAAAGAAAGCTTGATCATATGATCACATTTTGAAGACAGAGATGACAAGAACTGAGTTCTTGCTGGATAAGTTGCAATCTCCCTGTGAAATTAGGAGGCTTACTTATATAGTGTGAAGAAAAGAAGGCAACACAGTTAATGACAGTTACTAGGTAGAAAATGAAAATAAGCTAATTGTGGAAGAACCCCAAGAAATATCTCAGGTCATATGAGGTGTCATATGAACACCTTAAATTATAATATAGCCAAATAGTGCAAAAATATGTGGGCTAAATGTGTTTAGTTAATGACACTAGAGAGTAAGGAGAACTGATCTAGTGAGCTTACAAACACAGTTGGTTGCCCAAGTAGTGAGAAAACTAGACAACAAAACAAAACAAAAAAACCTTTCTAGATCAAAAGGACAAGCTCACTGTGTATTTTCAATACAGGTTTATATAATCATCAAATACACTGAAATGAAACAGAAGGGAAAATGCTTCCTTATTCTCTGTCATACTTTAAATAGTTATGGCTTCCATTGACTCATGCATATGATATGAATGCTTGGCTCATAGGGAAAGTTATTGTTATTAGATGTGGGATGTTGGAGTTAATATGGCCTTGTTGGAGGAAGTGTATCACATTGTGGGCAGGATTTAAGGTTTTATATATTTAAGCTATGACAAGTGTAGCACACAGTCTCCTTCTCTTGCCTGCAGATGAAGATATATAAATCCCAGCTACTTTCCAATACCATGTCAGACTGCATATCAGGACAAGATGATCATGAACTTAACCTCTGAAATTGTAAGTTGGTCCCAACAAAGTGTTTTCCTTAATAAAATTTGCCAAGATCATGGTGTCTCTTCATAGCAATATAAAGCCTAGGACAGGATCTAACATGGAACTCTATAATTTAAACCATAAAATCTGTCTAAGATAAGAAATTGATGACTTGTAGTTATTTGGTTAAAAGTATTTTGCCTTGATTATTTCTTGGAATGAACATAACACCACTTTCTGCTAATAGACAGCTGATAAAGAAATCTGTATAATTTTACCAGTTGTTGAAGTTATGTTTTCTATGTATATAAAATTATTTTAATCAAAATATTTAGCAGAACATTCTAGGTAGCACTGGGCAACTCTAATTATACAAAACAAAAATATCTATACTTAACTAGCTTGTCAATTTGAGGATCCCAATAGAAAGAAAAAATTCAATAAAGAACAGAAAGGTAAAGGTCATTGTAAACAACAAAATGATTCATGCTTCATAAGATTATTATTGTTACTATTATGGATTTCATTTTTCAGTTAAAGCTTTGCAGACTTTATAGCAGCCCAAATGTTGTAGAACTAATCTAATATTACTCTCCAAAATTCCAAAGACACATTAAAAGAAATCAAATGAACAACAGTATTCCCTAGGGAAGTAAAATTCAACAGCAACTGCAATATCAAAGAATACAGGAGTGAAGTTCTCTTCAAAGTAGGAATTTGTGAACCAAGGAAATCATAAATTAATATGGATTCTCATGCAAGCTCCAACAGAAGATACTAATGAACAGATAGAGAGTAGAACTAAATATGTCAAATAAAATCAAATTACAAAATTCAATGTTGTTTACTAAAATTGATTAAAATAAAATATTAATTGTCCAGGTGAATTATTGCCATAATTCTGGACATAATTTAAATTATAAATGCATTACTGAAGCTTGACTGTGTTATTACTTAGCTTTTGGCTGCATTTCATAATTTTAGCCATATACCTTATACAGGACTAATCACTGTACAGTCTATTAGTGTATTCCATATTCTTACAACAAAACTACTTAGAACTTCTTGTTCTCCCTATTTCTGTGTGAATAACAATTGAGAAAGTGTATTAAATATGCAATGGATTCTTCCCTCCAGAACTATTTTTAGATGTAACAGTAACACTGTTTATGTTAGTATTAGGTTTCTAATAGACTGTCAATCACTTTCTGAAATATGTTCTCAAAATGGAAATAATATCAGCTGACATTTGTGGTCATGCTAGTATCATATTTCAAAGAGTTCAAAATACAGCAGGTTTGGGTATTGTTTCTCTCAGCTTAAACAATCAATAGGTCAGATTACATGACTCTTTTCCTCTAAGTTCCAGAGGTTGTCATTATAAAATGAATGATTCTCTATTTTATTGACTTCATACAATTACAATGAATCATATTCACATTCTGTCACTAGACAGCAGGAAATAATCAAACTGAGAGCTGAAATCAATACAATTGAAACAAAAAGAACAATAGACATAATCAATGAATCAAAGAGTTGGTTCTTTGAGAAAGACAACAAGATAGCTAAACTCTTATCCAAACTAACCAAAAAGCAGAGAGGGCGTGTCCAAATTAACAGAATCAGAAATGAAAAGGGAGACATAACAACAGATGCCCAGGAAATCCATAGAATTATCAGATCATACTTTGAAAATCTATATTCCAAAAAATGGAAAACTGGGAAGAAATGGACAGTTACCTGGAAAAGTACCATTTACCAAAATTACATTGGGATCAGATTAAAGACATAAGCAGACTTATATATAACCTCAAAGGAAATTAAAGCTGTCATTAAAAGCCTCCAAGTAAAAAGAGCCCAGGTCCAGATGGTTTCAGCGGAGAAATCCACCACATTCAAAGAAGAACTAATACCAATACATCTCAAACTGTTCCATACAGTAGAAATTAAAGGAATATTGCCAAACTCTTTTTATGAGACCATAATTACCCTAATTACAAAGACACTCAAAGACTCAACAAGGAAAGAGATTTACAGACCATTTTCCCTCATGAATATTGATGCAAAAACTCTCAACGAAATTCTGGCAAATTGAATACAGCAACATATGAAAAATATCATCCACCACAATCAATAAGGCATTATTGTGGAAATGCAGGGATGGTTCAACATATGAAAAACTGTAAATGTCATCCATTCAACATATGAAAAAATGTAAATGTCAAAAAAACTGAAGGAAAAAAAACACGTGATCATATCCTTAGACACTGAAAAAGCCCTTGACAAAATCCGACATTCCTTTATGATAAAAGTCCTGGAGAGATCAGGAATACAGGAAAAATATCTAAATATTATAAAGGCAATTTACAAGAAGCTGACAGCCAACATCAAACTAAATGGAGAAAAACTCAAAGCATTCCCAGTAAAATCAGGAATTACACAAAGGCTATCTCCTCTCCCCTTATTCATTCAACATAGTTCTCAAAGTTTTAGCTAAAACAGTAAGAGAACAAATAGAAATTAAGGGGGTGCAAACTAGAAAAGAAAAAGTAAAACTATTTCTATTTGGAGATGATATGATTGTATACATAAGTGACCCACAAAATTCAACCAGGGAACTTCTACAGCTGATAAACACATTCAGCAATGTAGCAGAATACAGGATTAACTCAAAGAAATCAATAGCCCTTCTATACACTAAAGATAAAAGGGCTGAAAAAGAAATAAGGAAAACATCTCTCTTTATAATAACTGCAAATAGCATTAAATACTTCACTGTAACTATAACAAAAGAAGTAATAGATCTATTTGATAAAACCTTTAAATCACTGAAGAAAGAAATTGAAGAGGATATCAAAAAATGGAAATATCTCCCATGTTCGTGGATAGGTAAGATCAACATAGTAAAAATGGTAATCTTAACAAAAGCAATCTACAGATTCAATGCAATTCCCATCAAAATCCCAACACAACTTTTTACAGAACTTGAAAGAACAATACTCAATTTCATTTGGAATAACAGGAAAGCCAGGATTGACAAAACAATTTTGCTCAACAAAAGAACCTCAGGAGGCATCACTATCCCTGACTTCAAGTTATACTATAGAGCTACAGTAATAAAAACAGCCTCGTACTGGCATAAAAACAGGCTTGTGGATCAATGGAATCTAATTGAGGATCCAGACATTAACCCAAAAACCTATGAACACCTGATCTTTGACAAAGAGCCCAAAATATTCAATGGAAAAAAGATAGTATCTTCAACAAATGATGTTGGCATAACTGGATGGTACTGTGTAGAAAAATTCAAATAGATTGAAACCTATCATCCTACAAGTAGATCAAAGACCTCAACATAAACTCAGTCACACTTAACTTCATAGAAGAAAAGTAAGAAATATTTTCCAGTATATTGGCACAGGTGACCACTTTCTAAAAATAACACCAGTAGAATAGACACTAAGAACAACAATCAATAAGTGGGACCTACTGAAACTAAGAAGCTCCTATAAAGCCAAGGACACAGTCAAGAAGATAAAAATAACAGCCTACAGAATGGGAAAAGATTTTCACCAACCCCACAAGTGACAGAAGACTGATCTCTAAGATATATATAAAAGGGAATTCTCAGCAGAAGACTTACAAATGGCTGAAAGGCACTTGAAAAAGTGCTCAACATCTTTAGCCATCAGAGAAATACGAATCAAAACAACCTTGAGATAGCACCTTACATCTGTCAGAATGGCTAAGATAAAAGACACAGAGGACAGCTTATGCTGAAGAGGATGCAGAGTAAGGGGAACACTCCTCCATTATTGGTGGGAATGTAAGCATGTTCAGCCATTCTTGAATGCAATATGTCTGTTTCTCAGAAAACTGGAAATCAATCTCCCCAAGGATCCAGCAATACTACTACTGGGCATATACCCTGCAGATGCACATTCACACCCCAAAAGCATTAGCTCAACCATGTTCATGGTAGCATTATTTGTAATAGCAAGAACCTGGAAACAACCTAGATGCCCCTCAACTGAAGAATGGATTAACAAACTGTAGTACATCTATACAATGGAGTACTATTCAGAAGTAAGATAAAATGATATCCTAAAATTTGCATGCAAATTGATGGATTTGGAGAATATCCTCCTAAGCAAAGTATCACAAACCCAGAAAGATAATTAGGGGATGTACTCACTCATTAGAAGACTTTAAACAAAAAGCAAAGAACACCCAAGCTGCAAACCACAAGGACTGAACAGCTTGGGATCTGAAGCACCTTGGATTGGCACCTTTGAACCCATTCTTCCAGAGGAACACCTGACCCAATCTTGATATTAGGATGAGGAAATCAGACTTTCATGGAGTGGATGCTGAACTAATACACCTTGGGACCTGTTGCCCTTTCTGCAGATGAGATGGTGGGATGGGGAAAAGAGAGAGTGACTGGGAGTTGTCGGGAGAATTAAGGGAGTTTGAATAAGTGGATACATGGATAAAAAATGAGACCTTATTCTATAAAAATAAAATTTAAAAAGCCTCAAGAAGAACAGAAGAGCAGAAAAAAACAAATTCTGGCAGTCAATATGGATCAGAGATTACTTTTATCTCAAGTGAATATTATATGTAGGATGACTACACTACTTTAAAATAACACAAAATTATTTCTACTCATCTAGTAAATTTTACTTAATTTTATAACATGTACAGTATATATTACCATTTAAAATATTATACTCTATGTATGGGACTTATTTATGTAATCTAAAATTTCATTTAATGTGTTCAAGATCAGAAAGCTAGTAAGTGTTGGAATTAGAATTAAAACACTGTTTTTGTTCTAACCTCAGAGTGTTAATTATTTCCATTACATGACTACTTTGATAATCTTTGCAAACTGTCTGCAAATCTTTTTAATTATGGAAATGAGAACCTTCTCAGAAAGACAAGGTCTTCCTTTCTCAGCTTACTGTAAAAGTTCTCTTTTAAAGAGGCCTGTTCCTCTAAGTACAGTAGAAAGGTGTGTGGCAGTAGAACTAAATGCTAAGAGGAGACTGATTGTCAACTATGCATTCTCCATGAAGTACCTTCACACACACACACTCACACACACACACAAATAGATCCATATTTTGGATGGATGAATGTGACTGTCTGATAGGGCATCGATAAAGGGCTCCCAATAAACAGTGTAAAGTTAATAAACAGAGAACAGAATTAAGTATAAGAAGATTCCCATCCCTTGATACTGCAAGTAATTTGTTCTTTCATTTCTGAGATCCAGATAGCTGTTCAATATCATCATGGAATTTTTTTCTCTGACACTGTCTCTTTAGATCACAGTACACTTTCTTTATCTCCATGTTTACTGTATTGGTCATCATTAAATACCATTGTTCTTTTAACATAAATATGATCATACATTACTAACATATTTATTTTGTTTTTTTTTAATATATACATCACTGTTTTCTCTCCCTCTCCTCTTCCCAGTCATGTCCTAGCTTCTATCTACCCCATCCTCCCATTCATTCCTCAGAGAGAATAAGGACTCCCAGGATGATTTAATACAGTCTGGAATATCCAGAAGAGATAGGACCAAGTCTCTCTCTAAGGTGTTATTCTGTAGGAAATGGTCTCCAAGAGCCAGTTCATGCACTATGGATTAATTCTGATCCCACTGCCAGAGAACCCACAAACTGCCCACTCCATCCAAGTGTCATCCACATTCAGAGGACCTAGTTCAGTCACATGGAGTTTCCCTATAGCTCAGGTCAGCTGTCTCTGGATTTCCTCATCATGGTCTTGACCCCTTTGCTCATATAATCTCTCTTCCCTCTCTTCTACTGGATTGGGAGATCCACCCAGTGCTTATCTGAGGATCTCTGCATCTACTTCTATCAGTTGCTGAAAGAAGGTTCTATAATAACAATTATGGTGGTCATCAATTTGATTATAGGGGAAGGCCAGTTTAGGTAGTCTCTCTACGATTACGTGGAGCCTTAGTTGAGGTCATCTTTGTGAGCTTTTTGAGTATTTCCCAAGCATCAGGTTTCTCTCTAACCCCATAATGTTCTCCCTCTCTGTCCCTCCCCCAACTCAACAATATTCCTTCATGTTCTCTTCCCATCTCCTCTTACTCCCTTTCCACTATGGTACCATTTAATCAGGATATCTTTTCTATTTCCCCTTCCTTTGTGAGGTGTGTCCATGGATGTCTCTTTTAGATTCCTCCTTGTTATCTAGCTGTTCAGGGATTGTATATTGTAGCCTGGTTATCCTTTGCTTTACCTCTAAAATCTGCTTATGAGTGAGTACATAACTTGTTTGTCTTTCTAGGTCTGACTTACCTCACACAGAATGTTTTTTTTTTTTCTAGTTCCATCCATTTGCCTGCAAATTTCAGGATGTTAATTTTATTTTTACTGCTGAGTAGTATTCCACTGTGTAAATGTATCACATTTTTAAAAGTTCATTCTACAGTTGAAGGGCATCTAGGTTGTTTTCATATTCTGGCTATTATGAATAATGCTGCTATAAATATAGTTGAACAAATGTCCTTGGGATGAGAATTTACATCTTTTGGGTATATCTCTAAAAGTAGTTTTGCTAGATTATTGGTTAGATAGATTCCCTGCTTTCTGAGGAAATGTCATACTGATTTGCATAGTGGATGTACAATTTACATTCCCATCAGCAATGGAGGAGTGTTCTCCTTACTCCATATTTCCTGCAGCATAAGCTGTCATTAGTGTTTTTGATTTTAGCCATTCAAAGAGGTTTCAGATGGTATCTCAGAGTTGTTTTGATTTGCATTTCCCTGATGGCCAAGGATGTTGACAATTGTTTAAGGGTCTTTTGACTATTTGAGATTTTTCTGTTGAGAATTCTCTATTTAGTGCTATACTCCATCTTTATTGTATTTTTTTGATGTATAGTTTCCTGAGTTCTTTATATATTGTAGAGATCAGCCCTTGGTCAGATGTAGGGTTGGTTACTACCATTATAAGAGCTATGTTATAACCTGTTGTATTTTTGGAATTTTGGCTATACTTTAAATAAAAATGATCAGAGAAAATCTGATTTAAATTGACTTTGATAAGGTAAGAAAGCCTTTGAGTCATACCATAAACTTTCATTATTATGCAGACATGCAATTTTATATTGAAAAATTTAAAATAGTTATGTGTCCATTGGGAACACATTATTTTTTATTCAGCTTTTTTCAAAATATATAGGCCACATCTTAGTCATATAAAAGCAGTAGACTCTATCATCCTACTTATAATAAGCATTTTGGTTTATTCTGTTAAATTTCATGATGGAAATATCCTTCATGTACTATTGGTGTTCTAACTAAGTGAAATAGTTTGTATTTAAAATATACGGCCATTTTGTATGGATAAGATAATATAATTCATAGTCCTCACTTAGAAAACATTTTTAAAAATATAATGATCTTGATCTCTGGAGTCTTGCATGAATAAAATTTTGATTTTTAACATGTAAACTTCTGTGGATGTTTTACGGATTTTACTTGTTAATAAATCTTAAGAGTTTGATAATTACTTGCCCAACTTTTAAATGTATATAAGGTATCTTGGTATGGGCTTGATTTGATTATTCTTCATGTAAGATTTAAAGAAGTCCTATGAAGTATGTATCCACCATCATCTTGATGACCATTTTATTATGAAGAAGAGATATTTAGACACATAAAATGTTATTCAAGTACCTCAGCTAGTAAATGAATGGTGTAAATCATCAACTCATGTCTACTTGATTTTAGAAACTAAGCTCTCACTATTTGTGACATACTTCTTTCTAAGTTTATATTAGTCATAAAATTTAAAAGATGCTATGATATTGAAAACTAGATTCAAAATGCCATAACAGTACCATAATTATTTGCAAATGAAGCAAAATTTCTTCTTCAAAATTCAATTGAGAAGATATTCAGTGAGTTAAACTTTAGCAAGTATATAAACATGAACAAATGATTAATAAAATAGGATATTTCTGGTAAGTGTAAACATGCTGCTGTTTTTTCCTTTTTTTTTCATTGTAGAGAGATTAATTAACAATTGACCACTTCAAGTTTTTGATTATAAGGATAATTAGTTAATACATATATTTAAAGTGAAATTATGTTTCAACAGCAATTATATTTCAACAGTTGAAACCTTGTTTGAAAACCTTACACCTGCTTTTCTGACTCTTTCAAGGCATCCAAGATGTCGAGGGGAGGACATTGTGGGTCCTCTGGAGCGAAATTCCAGATTTCCCTGGGTCTTCCTGTAGGAGCTATCATCAACTGTGGTGACAATACAGGAGGCAAAAACTTGTGTATCATCTCTGTGAAGGGAATCGAGGAGCGATTAGTGTGGCTGGGTTTATGTTGAGATCTTTGATCCACTTGGATTTGAGTACCGTGCAGGATGATAGGCTTGGATCTACTTTTGTTCTACATACTACCATCCAGTTATGACAACACCTTTGTTAGTTACAAATACTGTCTTTTTTCCATAGAATACTTTTGGCCTCTTTGTCAAAAATCAGGTGTTTATAAGTGTGTGGATTAAGGTTGGGGTCTTTGATTCAAATCCATTCATTCACCAATCTGTTTTTATGCCAGTTCCAGGCTGTTTTTATTACTGTTGCTTTGTAGTATAACTTGAAGTCAGGGATGGTGATGCCTCTGAAGTTCTTTTGTTAGACAGAACTATTTTGGAAAACTTGGCTATTCTGTTATTGCATATGAAGTTGGGTATTGTCATTTCAAGTTCTGTAAATAATTGTGTTGGCATTTTGATGGGAATTGCATTGAATCTGTAGATTGCTTTTGGCAAGATTGCCATTTTTGCTATGTTGATCCTACATATCCAGGAGCAAGGGACATTTTCCATTTTCTGACATCCTCTTCAATTTCTTTCTTCAGTAATTTAAAGTTTTTTTCTCAAACAGGTCTGCTACTTCTTTGCTTTGAGTTATGTCAAGATATTTAATGCTATTTGCAGCAAATATAAAGGGCGATGTTTTGTTTATTTCTTTTCAGCCAGCTTATCCTTGGTATATAGGAGGGCTATTAATTTTTTTAGTTAATCTTGTACCCTGGTATATTGCTGAAGGTGTTTATCAGACTCTGTAGGAGTTCCCTCGTGGAATTTTGTGGGTCACTTTTGTAAACAGTTATATCACTTGCAAATAGAGATGGCTTGCCTTCTTGTTTTCCAATTTGTATCCCCTCAATCTCCTTTTCTCTTATTGTTTTAGTTAAAACTTCAAGAACTATATTGAATGAATAAGAAGAGAACAGCCTTGTCTTCTTCCTGATTTTAGTGGAATTTCTTTGAGTTTTTCTCCATTTAGTTTGTTGTTGGCTATCAACTTGCTGTATATTGCCTTTATCATATTTGGGTAACCCTACATCTGACAGAGGACTGACCTCTAAAATATATAGAGAACTCAAGAAACAAGAACTCCAAAACCTATATAACCCAATCAGAAAAAGGGGTTCAGAGTTATAAAAGGAATTCTCAACAGAAGAATTACATATGGCTGACATGCACTTAAAAATTGTTCAACATCTTTAGCCATGAGCGAAATGCAAATCAAAACAACCTTGAGATACCACCTTACACCTGTCAGAATGGCTAAGATTAAAAACACAAATGACAGCCTATGCTGGAGAGGATGCAGAGCAAGGAAAATACTCCTCCAATGTTGGTGGGAGTGTAAACTTGTACAGCCACTCTGGAATGCAGTATGTTGGTTCCTCAGAAAACTGAGAATAATTTTTCCCAAGGATTCAGCAATACCACTATTGTGCATATATCCAAAGGATGCACATTCATACCCCAAAGGCATTAGCTCAACTATGTTCATAGCAGCATTGTTTGTAATTGCAAGAACCTGGAAGCAACCTAGATGACCCGTAACTAAAAAATAAATTAACAAATTTGTACATCTACAAAATGGAGTACTACTCAGCAGTAAAAAAGAATGATATCCTAAAAATTTGCAGGGAAATGGAAGGATTTGGAGAATATCCACCTGAGCAAGGTATCACAAGCCCAGAAAGAGAGGCGTGAGAAATACACATGCAAAAGTGGACTTTAGACAAAAAACAAAGAACACCCAAGCTGCAAACCACAACCTGTAAAAAGCATGGGATCAGAAGAAACTTAAGTGAGCCATCTAGGGATTCCCATAGGAAGGGAAAAAAGAATATCTCATTAGCTGATTGGGATCATAACAGGTCAGTGACCAAGGAGAGGTGGAAACAAATCATGAGAGAAGGAGTTGAGTGAGGAGAGCAACAATGAAGGAGGAAAAAAGAGATGGATATCTTTATAAAGGGAGCCAATGAATGGTTGGAAAGTGGACAGTGCTAGGGGAACCTCCAAGAACACACAGGATGTCCCTGGATAGTTCACCATCAAATAATGGTGGGGGTACCTAAACAAGACCTCCTCTATAATCAAATGAGTAACCACCCTTAGTGCCATCATAAAACCTACGTCCAACAATGAATGGAGGTTGAGGCTGAGATCCATGGTTGAGCAGTGGGCTGATCTCCTGGTTCAGCTGGGAGTAGGGAGGAGAGTCTGTATGAGCAAGAGGATAGAGATTATGAGGAGGAATCCCACAGAGATGGCTGGCTAGAGCTCAGGGAAGCCCACTGAATCAAGAACAGCCCCTGGAGAACCATAGAAAAAGGAGCTAGGCCCTCCAAGAGTAGACAACTGATTGGCACAGGCAGTATGTGGAGCCTCAAGGAGTAGGATTAGACTGTGTGCCTGTAAATGGGCTGGCACCTAAAAGCCCATTCCCTGTAGAGGAATGCCTAACCCAGTTTTGATATTAGGTTGAGGAAATCTGCCTGCCTGGAGTATATTCACCATGCTGAGCTAACCTATCTTGGGACTTCTTGCCCTTTTTGGGGAGGAATTTGGAGGAAGGATGAGTGAACAGAGGGATACATGGAAAAATCTTTTTTAAAAAAATAATTAATTAATTAAAAATTATTTTAATCATTGAAAAAACATTTTAGAAAACTTGACATAAAGGTATATTCCTACAGTAACAGAACCAAAGAGACATAAAACAGTCATGACTTTTTTCCTTTATTATTATTATTATTTATTATTATTATTATGAACAAAGAAGTCACACGTTCTATCCTTGTATATCCTTATTCAAGGTCCCTACCCCCTCCCACCACATCAGGTCATTCTCTCTTCTCCACAAATCTCCACCCCTTCCCTGAACAGGCTGCAGGCAGTCCCAGGTCCCACTGCCCCAATATTGCTTTTAATCCAGTCTAGGCTATATTCTTTTATTAAATTAATATCCTGTCACAGGCACACACAAATGTGTAAACAAGATCTTAGTAAGAAAATGAAATTAGTCAGAGTGTCACTGTTTTCTGTGCTCAGATACCATGGCCAGGCTTCTAGTATGACCATAGGATATCCTCGTTCAAGCAATCAAGAGATATTTTGCTATTTTTCCATGATTCAACACAATGTTGAAGAAGTATTGTAGACCTTTTTTTCTGCTTTCTCTTTTCTTCTTCTCTTCTTTCTTTCCTTCTCTCCCCCCCCTTCTTTGGATTCCTGAACCCCCTCAATAAACTCTGTGTGGCACCTGGCAACAAAAAAAGTATTGTAGAGTATTATTCTAGTCTACCCTTTAAGCAATTGGGAATTAATATTTGAATTAGTTACTTGGATTTATTAAGTTTATTAAGTATACAGGCTTTCAATAGAACCAATGTCTTTCAATATGTATATGTGTATATAACTATTTTTTTACATATGTGTGTACACGTTTGTGTGTATAAATTTCTGTGGAATATGAACATTTGGACATGTATAAATAGACTGAAAATTTCACTTTTACAAAATCAATAATACTTATTAAGCAACACAAAGCATTCTATAAAATCTCATATGAATTATAAAGAGGTGAGTTGTTACGAAACATTTTAGATAACCTTCATGAGACCCAAATACTGCTAATTTTAAATTCCTTCAATTTGATTTACTAACTGAGTTAAAATTGAGATATGTGTCACAAACACTGTAAAGGATTTCTTATTTTGAGTGAATATGCTTCCTAGGGGAAAAAGAAAAACTTTTAGCAATATGAATTACATGATTGCAAGACACATTCAGAAACTTCTGTCAGAGTTTTTAAAGAGCTGTCAGTAATGCAATTCAAATTTCCAATAACCCTATTAATTGAGAAAATATGTTTCTGTTTTCACTATTATCTACTGGTCTAGTTGTGGAAATTCATCATGCTTAGTGACATTTTATTATCAATATGGCTTTTTTCTCCTCGAAATAATATTTAAAATTTTTTAATCCAACTAATTTTAGATTGTCTATGTCTTGCTGTGCTCTCAAATAACACCATAAGGTCTATTTAGCACAATAACTTGAGCATCCCAGGCATACATAAACAGTCATTGTGTGACAGAGTACAGGAATGAATTGGAGTAAAGGAACAAATACATTTACTTTTAAGTAGCATTGGGATACAGGACAGTGGATTGGTTGTGATTGTACTTGGCTGTGATGGATGAAAAACAAAACAAAAGAACCGTGGTTTCAGTTTTAACACATACACCCCACTAACATTATTATTCTTTAAGTATTTAAGGTAGAAATTGTCAAGAATATACAATATTATAGATGTCAAAACAATATTATAAAAGCAAAATGGAATACCTTCATCTTTCTATTCTCAAAGATAAGGAAGGGGTAACTTTTGCTTATTTGTTCTACAACTTTGTGGTTTAGAGACTTTTGTTGGAGAATATCTTTGCCTAGGAAAACTACCTAATGAAATTTACCATCCAATTCATATACAGAGTAACAGCAATTGCTGATTAGGGACTAAAACCTAGTTGCAACAACATTTTAATTACATTTCGATGTAAGACTATAAATTAATTAATCCAGATGAAATACTGTAGTATATTGGTTACAAAATGGCTAATTAGTCCATCCAGAACTTGAAGGAGACCAAAGGACTTTCCATTTAATCTACAAGGACAATAATAAATGAACAACCACCAACAAATTATTTCAAGGACATAAACATTTATTCCAAGCCAGAATCAATATTAAAATAGAACTAGTTTCAGCTCCATTTATTCCAAAGTCGTTGCCTAGTACCAGAAGCCTCAATATTTACTTCACCTTTTCAGCTGCAAAAAAAGAGCATAGGGTTTTAGAAAAGAGGTGTGTGTGTGGGGGTATACATGCATGTTGTATATTGTTTTTATCCTATTGAATGTAGTAGCACAAATTTGGGTTGTAAGAAAAGCAGACTCTGAGCCAAATATTGGAGGAAGGCTGAAATATCAGAGAGAGAGAGCACCACAGTCAATTCTCACCAAATTGTCTTGCAACTTGTTCAGGCTCACTCCTGGTCTCTTGTGCCTCTTGCTTCTGTGCCTGCCTGGTTTCTGTGAGCCCTTTATGCCCTATCCCATTCAGGTTAGGATAGAATGCCCCTATCCCATTCAGGTTAGGATAAAATGCATGTAGCCTTGAACTCACAGAAACAGAAGAAGTTCTGTCTCTGGAGGTAAGGGATCAAGGGTGTTTGTCTTCACTCCCGGCTTTCCCTGTGCTGGGATTAAAGATGTGTGTGACTGACTCAGCTGTTTATCCTGTACTAAAGGAACAAAGATTTCCTGTGCTATCTGCCTAGGATTTGACTGTGAGGTCTCTCTGATATCCCAGGATTTATTAAATACCAAACAAATATCCACATATCCCCTTTTATATCAAAAATAAAAAGAAAGTTATAACTAACATAAGAAAAAGCATGTACAATAGGAACAATAATTACATACAAAAATATACAAACAATAATTACATGAGAAATGTCCAGCTTGTTAACAATTGACAAATTTGAAGAAAGCATTTCATTATTTATTCTATTTTGGTGAGTCCAAAGGATTGTACCTAATCCACTTTGTATCTAACTTGTATTACTAAAAACTATATTTTAATATCTCTTAAACTTATACATTTTAACTTCTGAGTGAGTTTCTTTTCTAAAACTGTCACTAGAAAACTATGAGAATTAACTATCTCATCTTCAAATTCCACAGAGACCCAAGAAAGAAATAATATTAAGTAAATAGCAACTTCCAAAAATGTAAGAAATGAAACAGCTGGCTTCCTGGACAGTCACTCAAAGTTTTTCTGGGTTGTTGAAGTGTCCATCTTTGGCCTACAGGCCTAGCATGTCTGACAGACTTCTCTGGGCTGCAGAATATTCCCAAAGGTCTTTCCACCTTGTCTTGGCAAGGTTTGGCAATACTTTTGTATATTCTCCTGCTTGTCCGTTTTTAATATCATATTGTCAGCAGTCAAGGCAAGAGGACTTTCTTGCCCAGTGGCTAACTTTTGTCACAAAGAAGGTCAACTTATATGGAGAAGTTTCCTTGATGTCCATAATCTTCTCTGAAGTGGATTGGCGCTGCCAGGAGCAGATGTCCCATTGTCAAAAAAGTAATAACCTATGCATTGAAATTTATTAAATTCCATATTCTATGGATCTCTGAAGTGCTTGAAGAAGACCTGTCCATCTAAAATATATCTGATCTTTAAAACATATTTAATATGAGTATAAATTTGATTATAATGTCTAACTACTAACTTGCATTTCTTTATATCCTAATTAGTTGGTAATAATAACTTTCCTGGACTAGCAATTTATATTAAATTGTTAGATGATCTGTATAATACCTTGAACAAACAGGAAAATATTATGGTGACAAAATTAATCTCTACCTTATATTAATATACACAATTTGTACACAATATACAAAAAATCAAATCCAATGTAAAATTAGAGCTAGTAATTTCTTTTTTAAAGTAGATTCAATAATCTACCCTTATATTCTATCATATCTGTATCCCTTTTTTCCTTTTTTAAACAAGAACCCTAAATCTAATCTCTCTTGTTTAGCTATTTTCTAACCATAACCAATAACAATTTTAACCAATTACCCTAAACAATGACAATCATCCATAACCCATTGAAAAACCAAAAACCACCTACTCCACCTCTTGGGAATGTGGGCATCATGTTCTTAAATTAGAGGCAGAAGTGACAGGCAGAAGAAATCATGAGTAAGGCTGAGGAAGTTGCAATACAGCTGGGTGAGAATTGACTGTGGTGCTTCCTCTTTCTGATATTTCAGCCTTCCCCTGATATTTGGCTCAGAGTCTACTTTTCTTACAACCCAAATTTGTGCTACTGCATTTGATGCTCAACTTTGGGGCACAAATTTCCCACCCTCCCCAAAAAAGGCCACTTACTGGCTAGAACAACATGTGACAAGAGGAGTAATTATCAGCAGGTTAGGCTGTTGAGTTAGCCTCCATCTATAGGCTGACCGGGCCACACATGTTTCTGTTTCACATTTATCTGGGTAATTGTTTTCAGATAGTGGCCTCTTTCTCCTAGTGGGTTGCAAGTTCTTTCTCTTTCTGAACTCCTCCTTGCACTGCTATTACACTTCACAATCATTTGACTTGCCACTGCCAACAAGATTGGTGATAACAATAGATTTAAAAAAAAAAATGGGGAAATTTGTTTAAGGCAATGGAGGATGCATGTTCTTTCTGTGATCTTTCTCCACATGATTTAATATTGGAGCCAGTAAAGAAAAACATAAATAAAGTAGATGGGATTATCCTCATAATGTTTATTATGAGTATTTTCTGTTTGACTTCTGTTTTATCATTGAAGAAGTCAATTAATGTGAATGCCAAGAAAGAAATCTTTAAAAAGTCTATTAAAAAGGAGCTATGTTGGGGAGGAGGTTTTGCTTTTGTTTCCACAGGTGAAGAAAAGTTATGGGTACCATCAAAATTAATAAAGACTCAATTTGAACCAGAGAAACTTCATGAAAACAAGAACTGATGGCTCATCAATCCATACTACAATTCTTTAACTTGTTATAAAAGCTTGTTGCTATTATAAATAATGCTGCTATGAACATAGTTGAGCTAATGCTTTTAGAGTATGAATGTGCATCTTTAGGGTATATGCCCATTAATGGTATTGCTGTATCTTTGGGAAAATGGATTCCTAGATGACCCTCAACTGATGAATATATTAACAAACTGTGGTACATCTACACAATGGAGTACTACTCAGCAGTAAGAAAAAAATAATATCCTAAAATTTGCAGGCAAATGGATGGATTTGGAGAATATCTTCCTGAGTGAGGTATCGCTAACCCAGAAAGATAAGCAGGGGATGTACTCACTTATTAGTGAAGTCTCAACAAAAAAGCAAAGCATGTCCAAGCTGCAAACCACAAACAATGAACTGCTTGGAATCTGAAACACCTTGGACTGGCATCTTGGATCCCACTCCCTCCAGAGGAACACCAGACCCAGTCTTGATGTTGGGGTGAGGAAAGCAGATCTGCCTGGAGTAGATGTTGAACTAAGCCACATTGGGACCTTGGACCTCCTGCCCTTGATGGGGAGGAGATAAAGTGATGTGGAAAAGAGAGAGTGACTGGAAGGGGTGGGAGAGGGAAGGGAGTTTGAACAAGGGTATACATGGATAAAAATGTGATTCATTCATAATTTAAAAAAAAGAAAAAAGGGTTGGGGTAGATTTTTGTTTTTGTCACTACAGAAAACCAGAAATACCCATCTTCAAGAGGTTAAAAGACCTTGGGCATGTAGACATCTACAACAGAAGGGAAGCTATCCAGAAAATTCAGAAGCAAAAGAATATCGTATATATTTGTACCAATACACTTGATGTCATAAAATCTTTCTTCTTAATCTCTATCTTTAATTACAAGATAAGTTGAAGTCCCAGTTAAATTATAAAATAAATCTGGCTTCAGAGTTGGAGTGTGGCTCTCTCCTTTTCTAATCCCAAGCATACTTGTTAAAGGAAAATGCAAAATCTCTGTATCATATCAGAAGAGCCACCTCATATGGGACAGAAGAATGACTAAGAAGAGGGGACAGTTCTATTGTTACTAATCCTATTCTGAATAAAAATGCATGCATTTAGCTCTCTGTATATTGTGTTGGGTTTTAGTCTCTTATCAGTTTTCTGCAGTGATCCATGACAGTGCCTAATTGTGAACTGGAAGTATGCAAAAGGAAAATGGTGCCCCACAAGGATGATTTTACATGGACTATGACGAAGCCACCAGGCTGACAAACACCAACCAAAGATCAGATTTGAATTACAAACTGCTCAGGAGATTTCACATTGGCTAGCTGAGATGAACCAGCTTCCTCTAGCCAGGACCTGAGACAAGTCGTGCACTTCCTGTTATGCAGAGACTGGATAACAAATAATACAGCTACATATTTCAGGACTTGACAATCAATAACACTTTTCTTTTCAGGATCCCCTAAAGATACTATTGCCCTCCATGCAGCAGGAAGTAGCCTAGAGAACTACACACACATTCCCCAAAATTGGATTATGGATATTTGTGTTTGTTTACTTACTGGGTATAAATTGTTATAGATAATGGAAAAAATTATATTAGATTTGGAGTTCTTCTTGTTTTAAGAAGAGAAAAAGGTGAAATGTAGTAGGATTATGCTGGTAATGTTGTAAATATTTGTCCTGCCTATGGGTTTAGTAAAAAGCAGTTTGGCCAAAGGCAAACAGTGAGTGTGGTTGGGGTTAAAAAGCTAAGAAAACTCAGGAACATGTCGGTGCAGAAACAGAAGCCAGAGACAGATGTCAAACTCACCATGGAGCTGACAGGAGATGCAGAGGAAATGTTGCTCTGAGATAACGTACATGGCTGAACAAGATGGGTTTAGTTCAGATGAGAATTAGCAAATTATATGCCTGGGCCCTAAGTCAATCAGCATAAAATTAATGTAAGCATTTGTGTGATTTTGTGACTCTGTGGGACTGTACAACTGTGGGTTTGTGGGGCCAAACCTCAAGGCTAGTCCCAGGAAGTCTGGGTTAGAACCTTTTACAAAAATTCAATCCTCTAAGCTCTATTGAACAAAACTCAGACAGAAGCATTAATCTATCCAAGACTGACAATAGAGAAATGCTTTTGTCAGAGAATAAGCTCCTTTAAGCTGTGTATAGATTATCTGATGATTACCTTTTTGTATATATTAAAACCATTCTTTAAATAGTGACACTATTTCTCTAGTCCTTAAAGAAAATATATGGATACAGGCTTCTCGTGAAATCACAGTCATCAATGAAAAAAGCTTGTAATTTGGGGCTCTAACAAAGGAATCAGAATGTCATCACATCAGGGGCAGTTCTACACTCTCTAGCACATCAAACATTGATCTTCAGAGACCAAGTGGCCAAAGAAAGCACCTTCCAGTGAATATGAATGCTATCCATTATATCTCCTCTTTTTAGGATGCATGCTGTAGGTCTAGAAACCAGAGGTGACAATAGCGTGGTAGCATATCAGAAACTTTTTAAAGGTTAATGAATGCAGGCATAAAATAATGTCAGTGCCATAAAGAACTCATAAATACAAAATCTAGGAAAACCAGGGAAACACTCATCACACTTTTGAGAATGGTGCAACTCTGGGTGATAAAACCACTACAGACTTCTAAATTATTCTTTTAATAAACTTGGTGGAGTATTATACTGTATATCAATATTTATGATACCAGTTAATGACAGTTCATGGATGCAGAATGCAAAATGTAGTCTGCCTCAGTTCAGTTGTGCACTGCCTAGGTAATTACTTCTAGATTTAATGCAGGATTCAGTTCAACTTGGATAATAAGAAAATAAGTTTATAATTTGCCAAGGTAGATATGTAATTAGTAGTCTTCTTCCCCTTTGTCATAAACCCATAACTACATTCAGGTTAATCTACAGAAGAAACCTTAAGGAGAGCTGAAATTAGTATGTGCTGTTTGTGTCATTTATTTATTTATACAATTTTAAAGTGGGGCAATGTTAAAGCTTCTGAAAATTAGGGAGAAACTGTGTATGTAAAAAATCATTAAAAATGACGCTAGTAGAGTAGCAACTAGAAGTATGTGTGTGTGTTTGTGTTTAATATAATGAATTTGATGTGTTAAGAAATATAATATAGTTTGAAGAACTGGGTAATTCATGACAGGGTGGGTAGGGTAAATCACAGTCTTAAGAGGTTTATGTTAGTGCCTACTTAATGAAGGTTCTACAAAGAAAATGCAAGAAACCCAGAATCAAGTTTATTTCAGTAAAAGCAAGGGAAGTGATAGTTAACATCTAGTCTCATCTTTTCTTAGCACTTCAAGGTAGCATCATTGGGGGCCTTAAGACTATCCAGTTTGATCAGTTCATGAATCTGAGCATCTAAATGTGTATAAAAGGACCCAAATTTTATAAATAAATTTGATTTATTTAAAATAGTTTCTAATGTACATTCAGCACCAGTTATTTGTTTACTTCATTTTATTATGAAAATCTGAATGATTAGCATATCAAGTTTTAAACAAATATGCTATTTGTAATGATCAATTTTGCCCTTCTTGTTTTTTCTCTTCATCCTATTATACAATGCCAATGGTATTGATAGTACTTTTTCCTTCAACATGCAGCACTTTAGATTTAAAGCAGATTTATTACCTAATGTTACTAACATAATGAAGTGTTTGCCATACAAACATGAGAACATAGGTTTCAAGTACCCCTCCATCGAAAAAGAAAAAAAGAAAAAGCTGTGCATGATAGATGTGTCTAGCACTAGGAAGGTATAGACAAGGGGATCCCCATTGCTTGATGGTCAGCAAATCTTGTTAAAGTGCTCTGTTTCATATTTGGTGATAAATTATGTCTTAAAAATATGATGAGAGCAATATATGAAAATATCTGATATAAAATTTTGGCCTCCACACATACATATACAGATGACATTAGAAACAGACATACAAGCCCATACATACACAGAGATAAATACACACATATACACACACTATATGAGAGAGAGAGAGAGAGAGAGAGAGAGAGAGAGAGAGAGATTAAGACATATTTATGACTTCTGAGTCTAAAATTGTTAAAAGCAGATGATTATGGGTATACTTGTGATAAAAAACTTTCTATATCAAATTCTGTTGATGTATGATCTGACATGTGACCTTTAACAAAGTAGGACTTTAATTCCTCATCTTTGAATACAGACAACAATAATATATGCACATCAAGTTTATGCACATCATATGAAGATTCTAGAAGCAAACGTATCCATGATATCATAAGAATATTATTGTCAACTTGACATATATTGGAAGAAAAAAACATTAATTGAAAAATTTCCTCCATTGTATTTGACTTTGGTCTTGATTCCAGAGCATTTTCTTGGTTTCCAACTGAAGGAGAAGGGCCTGTGGCCACTGTAGGTCCTACTACCCTTTGGCAGGTAAGTTTGGCATGGCATGTTTAAGAAAACTAGTTGAGAAAGTGAGTAAAAAGAACTCTTCCATGGTTTCTTCTTCAGTATCTACATCTACATTGCTTCTTGTGTTCCTGCTCTAAATTTGACCTAAAACAAAAATTGGTAAGAAACAATAGGCTTTGCTGTAAAGAACTTGGCTACGCTATTTTTAGAGTGTTGTGGATCATTATAGAACTTTGGACTAAAAATATCCATTCAATATTCAGAGGTTAGTATGGTGTTCAGAGGTTAGTATGATATTCAGTGGGATCTTAGAAGATATTGGGTACTAAAAAGTAGGCAGGCAATGGAGACGTGTATTGTGAAATTCAAAATCCCTCAAAGACTATGAGGCTCATGTGTGTGATATTTTGAATTAAGAATCTTTATTTTGTGGTGAGGTAAGGCTGAAGGATCAGCTACAGTTAATGGGACCAGCACCATTGAAAGAAAGCCTCCATTTTATTGGAAAAATCAATAATGGTTAGCTAGAGGTAAAAAATCAATGAGGATTACTAAATGACTGGGCTCATAAAAGTAAAATCTTCTTGGACTTGTTCCCTCAGAATAGCACAGATAGCTGTGGTCCAGTTGGAGATCAAGGCTACATATTCTAATTGAGTTTGAGCTTGATAATCTATAAGAATCTGTAGTCAGAAAGTTTTTCTGTCTTGCCTGACTGGTCCCATAGCCATTTAGTCCTAAATAGTAACAAAAAGCTAACTCATACTCTTAAACTAATGCATGATTCTATTTATCTTTAGCCACATGGCTTTTGTACAGTTCAGCATCCTCTTCCTGCTTCCTCTGTGTCTGGCTGGCATCTGGAGCTTTGCTATTCTGTTTCCCAAAATTCTCCCTTTCTGGTTGCCCTATCTCTACTTTCTCTAAAGCTTCTGGCCAATCATCATTTTATTAAACTAATATTTACAGTGACAAATATTTACAGTGTATAAAAGCATAGTCTCCCTGCAAGACTCTCCTATGTGAAAAGTCTAAGTCCTATGAAGGCATAAAGGGAACATGTGAAAATCCTGAGACCTGGTAGTTTGAGAGCTCCAGGAGAGACCATGGATAAAGGTTTAACCTCAGTTGTAGTATAAACCATAAGACTGATCTGATCATGGAAAGAAACCAAGGCTTGGCACCATGAGAAGGGTTTGGAGTCCCTTGCAGAACTCATGAGAGTGCAGACTTAGTTGTATAGAAGAATAGAACATAGGCTAGTTGGCAAGTACAGTAATAGGCAGGAAACATAGATATAGTGCCAGTCTTCCAGACAAGCTCTGGTGCTGCTGGTAACAGACTAAAGAATTGAGATGACTAAAACACTTTTGAGCCTAGAAGATCTTACTGGACATCAAGCTTTCTACACTTTTTAATTTTAGTTTTGCTTTGATTTGATTGCAAATATTCCCTGGTTCTTCCCTCATGAATTGAGAAAGTAAATCACCCTGTACAAAACTCAAATCCAAGTGGATCAAAGAGTTCAACATAAAACCATCTACACTGAACTTGATAGAGAAGAAACCAATGCATTGGAACAAGTGACTACTTCCTAAATATAATACCAGTAGCACAGACACTAAGAACAACAATCAATAAGTGGGATCTCCTGAAACTAAGAAGTTTCTGTAAGAAAAGACACAGTCATTAAAACAAAACAACAGCCTACAGAATGGGAAAAGATTTTCACTAGCCCTACAAGTGACAGAGGACTGATCTCTAAAATATAGAGAGAACTCAAGAAACTAGAGCCCAAAACCCTGAATAACCCAATGAAAAACTGGGAAAATAGGGTTCAGAATGAAAATGAGAATTCTCAGCAGAAGAATTACAAACGGATAAAAGACACTTAAAAAATGTTCAACATCTTTAGCCATCAGAGAAATGGAAGTCAAAACAACTTTGAGCTACCACCTTACACCTGTCAGATTGACTAAGATCAAAAACACAAATAACAGCCTATGCTGGAGAGGATGCAGAGCAAGGGGAACACTCCTCCATTGGTGGGAGTGTAAACTTGTACAGCCACTTTGGAAAGCAGTATGGCAGTTCATCAAAAAACTGGGAATCAATCTTCCCAAGGATCCAGCAATATCACTATTGGACATATACCCTAAAGATGCACATTCACACCCCAAAAGCATTAGCTCAACTATGTTCATAGCAGCATTATTTGTAATAGCAAGAACCTGGAAACAACATAGATGCCCCTCAATTGAAGGATGGATTAAGAAACTCTGGTACATCTACACAGTGGAGTACTACTCAGCAGTAAGAAAAAATGATATCCTAAAATCTGCAGGCAAATGGACAGATTTGGAGACTATCCTTCTGAGTGAGGTCACACAAACTCATAAGGATAAGTAGGGGATGTACTCACTCATTAGTGGACATTAAGCAAACATTTTCTTTATCATTGAAAATGATAGGTGAATAAAGTGATTTAAAACACACACACACACACACACACACACACACACACACCAAAACAAAACAAAACTTTTGGTTTGTCTGTAGAAGGGTTGCTTAGCAGAAATTTTTCGTGGCCAAAGTGCATCCGTGAGCATTAGCTGTGACCTACTGTGGTTTCATTATCTGTAGCTGAGCCTAACCTGGCTTGAAAAGCCTTAGATTTTATTTTTTATGTTTCATATATTTTAGAGAAAAGAGAAGTTTTATTACTGTATGGGCTTTTTGTTATCTATTGTGAATGTTTTGCCTTTTTATATAGTGTTTGTTATTGACTGTCAAACAAGAAAAAAAAGAAAAAGGAAGTTCTACTCAAAAAATAGTATATAAATTTAAAAAATTGACAAGGGCCCACAGGTCACACACTTTGGAATTTTAAAGAGAATTTAAATACATAAGTCACTGAAATTTGTTAAAGACTAATTGAATTTTAAAACTGTAGTGTTTCACAGTGTATTAACATAGCATCTCAGTGACAAGGAGAAGATATGGCTTAAAGTTATGTGTTTCTATGACAATGCTTAAAGAAGTGGAATGGGATGGTTCTGTTGTCCACTTGACACACTTGGTAATAGTAAACCTCACTTCAGAATTAATCTCATCAGATTGACCTGTGGCCATGTCTGTGTACTTTTTGGGGGTTTTAGCTGACAGAGGAGGGTTGCCCCTATGCAGATCCTATACTGTACAAGAAAGTTATCTGAGTAAGCTAGTGAGTAATGCTCCTTCATGCTCTCTGTTTAGTTCCTTACTTCCTGTTTGTGTTTGTGTTGTGACTTCTCTCAATGAACAACTATAACCTAGAAGGCAAATAAGCCCTCCTTCTCTTTCAATTTGCTTTGGTCAGGCTATTTTATCACAACAACAGAGAAGCAAGAGTGATACAGGATAGTCAATAACAGTATGAATTTTCCTAAGGTAACTTGTGTTGAACAATATGTTGAGCAAATTCAACAGACCTTTGTGATATAGGACTTGATGGGAATTTGAATGTACTACATTATGACTCAAGGCATTCAGAATATATGAGTTCTCTGATAAACTGAACCAACTATTTACCAAGAAATTTATTACTTACTTTTCTGTTGCTGTGATCAAATAAGACAAAGGCAACTTATAGGAGGAAGAGTTTCTTTGGGCTTACAGTCCCAAAGGGATATGGATCCAGCATGGCAGAAAAGCATGGCAACAAGTGATTTGCTCAGTCACAGAATCAGGAAGGTGAAAAGTCACATCTTCAAATGCAAACATGAGTCAGGGACAGAAAAAAAAAAGAAAGTATGGTGTGGTGACATATTATTGATTTAATAAAGACCGCCTGAAGATCAGAGGGCAGAGCAAGCCACAGAGTTAGCCATAGAGATCAGGTGTTTACACACACTTTTAATCTTATCACTTGGGAGAAGGCAGAGATCCATGTGTATTTCCGTGGGTTCAAAGCCACATTGAGCTATAAGAGATTAATGTAGTCTAAGAGAGAAACAGAGCCAGGCAGTGGTGGCACACACTTTTAATCCAGCACTAGGAAGGTTAATACAGGAAGTGGTATTGCTGGGCAGAGAAAGGAATATAAAGCAGGAGGAATGATGAGTTAGGTTCTTCAATTCCCCTCTTCAGTCAGAGGATTCATGGAGATGTACTCTAATCCTTTTGGCTGAAGATGAAGTAGTAGTCGTAAAAGTGCCTGTGGCGTGTTCCTCCATCTCTCTGATCTTTAAGCACTGACTCCAATACGTGGATCTGGGTTTTTAGTGTAAGACTAATTAAGATTTCTGCAATGTTAGGGTGTGACTGTGAACTCTCAAAGCCCTCCAGCAGTGAAGTACTTCTTCAGCAATGCTGCACTACCTCCACAAACAATACTACAAACTGAGTATCAAGTGTTCAAATATGTGAGTTCATGGGGGACATTTCTCATTCAAACCTCCACAAGTATCCATGCATAGTTTATGGATACTAATATGTAATAGCATTATGCCGAGGACCATAAGATGGTTTTGATAAAATGTATAATGGTTCATTTGCCTATGATGGATAAATCATTTGTTTAAATAACTTCATCTGAGTAATGAACTAATGATCATATTGAGATCACCCACAATATTTAACATGCATTACTTTCGTTGCAGAGTCATGTAACAGTTGTATACACTGTATGGTTATTTTTTATTTAAAAACTAAATATATGAAGATTTTCTCTATAAAGGATCCATTGTTAATGATTCTAGCTATTTTCTCTCAGAATACCACAACATATTTGTATGGATTGCTACTATGTGGGTCAAAACTTCATAACAATTATGAGAAAGAAAAGAATATGAAGTCTGTATATTTTCTTTATCAATTTGAGAAAAAAATCTAGAATCTCTAATATTATAATGCATGATCTTTGTTCACTCAATGGAATACTTATCATTAAATCTATGTTCCATTGTGTGATACCTGTGTTTCATATGTGTTATCAAGCCAGAAAACATATATTAAATGCTAATTCCATGTTAGGTGGTACAGAATGGAATAAAGTAGATTAGGAAACTAAACAATCTGATGAGACAAGACTTAAACTGAAAGTGAGAGGTCTATGGTAGGTGAGGTGCAAAAGAGAAGAGTTAGATTTAAAGTACAAACTGTGAAAGATCATTGAGCATCATGGGCATATTTTGGCAGTTGAGCTAGACCTTGAAAGTGTGTAAGAGGTTGCCCCAGGGTTTCTGTAAGCAAAGCTTGTTCTATCACCCACTCCCTAATGTGCACCAACTGTCAAGGGAGTGACAGAGCTACCCTTCTCTTTCAGGAACAATACAAGGAATGCAGAGATATTTTTGTTGCTTTCCTTCTTCTTTTGCAATGGGTAAATACATCTGGCAAAAATCCTTAAATCCTGGAAAAAAAAATCCTCAAATCCTGGAGCCCTTCCTTCTAAGTCAGAATGAGGATTTGGCTGCTTGCCTATCCAATAAACAAACAGCAAGAAAACACCAATCATAACAACAGTTTAACAGTTAGAGTTGTATAAGAACAATTTTTCAATAAGAAAATCTACATGACCATGTGTGAAAAGACAAGTGCTATTTTCTGCTTGAGTCTGTGATTGGAAGAAAATCACTCAACCCTATGATTGTATTATTTATACAGAACTCACTAGGGCACCATCTGGTGCTAAGCTAACCGCAAAAACAGGAAAATCAAACCTAAAGCCAATTGTCTTCATTGGAGTATTCGCTGATGACCTGTTCCTCGCCAATATTCCAACTGGTCACACTCTAGTTTAAAACTGAAAAAGACATTTAATGTTTCAAAGGAAAACTTAAATGGAATTGAGTTAAACAAATACTTGAAAATATTCTGTACCTATTTAGATCTTCATATTTGAAAGGGCACTTCTGCTATTTCAGGTCATATAACATCTTGTTAAGTTGTCAGATAAAGTTCATAGCATCCTAGCTCCATATCCAATTGTCAAAAAATAAATGTGAGAGGTAACCTTGCAACATAATTTTCTGAAAATAAAAGTTAAATTAAAATTATAAAGAAAAGTCTCTTGAAATATAAAAAATGAATAATGAAAATAATTCAAATTTCAAATTATTTACAAATCTCACTTTTAACTTTTAATAAAATTTCTTCAGTGTGCAAATATAGCATCACAAAATAACTTTTAAAAACCTAGCCATACAAATATTTTCTTTTCATTTCTTACAAATAATATCCTACTATAGCTTGTTTTGGTGCTATAGTTTTATCAAGAATATTTGACATATTTCTGGAAACATTTTGTTTGCATTTGAGTTAATTGTTTAAATGTTAATGGATATAGCAAGAGGTCAACAGGGGTTGGAATGCTTTGGCCCATAATATGATTTTTCTTATTTTCAAGGCTCTGAATTGCTAAAATCTGATGAGGAAATAGTAGTTTCATTGAGAATATCCTCCATAGGTCAAAATATTTAAACATATGGTGTGGCTTCTTTGGGGAGGTTTATGAGGTAAACCTTGTTGGATGAAGTATGCCACTGGCTGCAGGCTTTTCCCAGGATTCTCTCTCTTTGTCTACTTTTTATTTACTGTTGTGTTCTCAGCTTTCTACATTTATCACCATGCCTTCTGCTCACTACCATACTTATATTTAATTATTTAAATAATAATTAATTATTATAATGCAAAATAAAGCCAGTCCTTTATGTTACCTTTGGCCACTACATCTTATAACAGCAACAGAAAGGTAAATAATAAAGAATGTTTAGACAATCCATTTCAAAGCCAATCAAATATTCAGAGTAGATATTAAGGGAGATAATCTAAATATATAGGAAGGAATAAGAATACAAAGTAGTCCCTAATGCATATTTCCAAAAATCAAATATTTGACTTGTGGGATGAGGGCTGTTAATTATGATTTTATTATATATTCATTATGCAATATTAAGGCATTTTTAACAAAAGTTAATCCATGGTATACTTGGGAAAATGTATATTATTTAATAATTAAAATTTATCAAATGCATTCATTTCAACACAAGAGATATAATATAAAATGAAGACAAGTTTTGCAATCATATGGGTATAAATAGTGATTCTGTTGCTTATCAGCTTTGTTCTTTAAGGAAGCTAATTTAATTTAGAGTCATTGATACTTTTGCATTTTTAAAATTGCTTAGTATTCTCACCAGTATTATCATAAAAACAATATAGAATTAGAGTCACAAGTTGAATTTCTCTCACACAAGAAAGAGGTCAGGGTGTAAAATAAATGATTAAATTTTGTTTTGTTTTGTTTTAAAAAACCTGGAGATCTAGATCATTAAAAAACAGATTTTGTAAAGTTTTTTTTTGTTTTTGTTTCTTGTTTGTTTGTTTTTTTTTTTATAAATACAAACCTTAACCTAATTGAACATCTGTCTGAAGTAATGGCAAATGCTACATTATTCATTTTTTTACAGTTAAATTATAAAACATTTATTTGTATTCTTTACAAGATGCCCACATTTTTTCTTTATTTCCCTGTGTTTTATATAGGGACTGCTATTTTCCTTGGATCTTTTGCTATAAGACTCAGAATCAGGTTAATAATCATTAACATGATAAAATGTACCATGTAGGGCTGGATTCATAACATCAGCTTCCATATGTGAAAATGTATACAAACTGAAGTGTATAGATATTTTGATTATAAAAATATTTGGTAGACACAGGATTGGATAAAGTAGAACTAGATAGTTCTGAACATAATTTTACCATAAGAGAATCCCGAGGATCCAGAATTGCGTTTCTAAAGATTCAAAGGTGCCTGACATAGTTCCCCTTTTTATCTTTCTCTCTCCTTCTCCTTCTCTTTTTCTTTCTCTCTCTCCCCTTTTTCCCTACATCCTTTCTCTCAAACCATGACCAGTAGCTCAGGGTTTTTAGACAACAAAAGCTTCCATCATCTTACCAGTTCCTCGTGAAGTACATGTTGAAATCTATGATGCTACACTTAACTTCCATGATTCTCTCTGAAATTGGATATCTTTCTTGGAACACTACATTTGTAGGTACACCTTCATTGTTCTTACTAGTGCAGACTGCTGTACAAAATTGCAATAGTCACCAGCAAATTAATGTTGCTTTTTATTCAAGGGGTCATGTTGTTCTGACCCAATTCCCAAATTCTAAATTTGCTTTTCTGTTGAGAACAAGAAATTGTAAAGAAATATATACAAGAGAAATGTAAAATTGGGGAGGAGCATCATGAAAATAATAATTGTAAACCAATGCACTTCCAGTTAGTATGAAAACCACGTTATACAAAGATGTAAAACCAATAAAACAGTGGTTCTTCAAGGGAAATTTCAGAAGCTAGAATATAAATCCAGTTTAGCACTCTTTAAAAGCATGGTCCATGAGGCTCTAAGGAATTGAATTTCCTCATGCTTATACAAGTATCCTTACTTGGGTCCACATGATAAATAAGAACAAGATATGTCTGTATCTCTGTCTTTATTTTGTGTTTGACTATCACTTTTACTTTGTCTACAGGCACAGTGATAAGTCATTGTGATATCCCTTTCCTCTTGAGTAACATTGGATTCCAAGAACAATAAAATGTTACAAGATATAGCATGCCTATTCCTGATGAGGGCAATTTCCAAAGTGGTGAGTCTATAAATAGGTGCAGAGGTTGTAAGGATTTCTGGCATTCTGCGTAGCTGGCCGAACTCTGGCCCAGGTGGGAGCTCCAAAAAACAGGTTCCTGTGACTCAAATCCTCAATCTACAAACTAAGGAATCCAGCAGACATCTCCTCTCTGCCCCTGCGTCAGCAGGAAGCAGTCAGAGACCATGACAGCTCCACCCCTATAAACCCGGTTTTCTTTTTATAAAAAACAAAAGGGTGATATGTAAGGATTCCTGGCATTCCATGTAGCTGGCCCAACTCTGACCCAGGTGGGATGTACCTTGTACTGGGGCACGCCTCTGGGTGTGGCTGTGCAAACCCTGCAGCACTGAGTATAAAAGCACCTCCCTGGACTATGGCTGGACCCAGAAGCACCTCCCTGGACCCATGATGCATACTCGTGCACGCCCCTTCCCTTAAAGGCGACTGCAAGCATGTACTCTGGTCCTTTTTTCTTCTCTGTCCCCTGACTTCTTTCTTACTCTTCTGTTTCTCTACCTGCCTGGGACTCTTCTCTTAAATAAACACCATGTGTGGCCTTGTTAGTGTGTGCTTGCTTTTACGCTCAGAACTAACAGAGGTAATCATCTAATAAGAACCACCTTATATCTTCTTCAATCCACTGTATAGAATGAGAGATTAGAAAACAATTCATGAGGCCACATATAAACCAGGACTTTTAAATTATGCATACAGCTGTCCTCTTGCCTCAGTTCTTTCAGTGTTGAAAACTAAAGTTCACATAAGACATTGAAAATAAATGTGATATTATTATAATCCCTCATTTGATCCTCTTACCCATGTGGCCCCCAGAGAATAAATCATTTTCTGAGTTTTACCTTTGGTGTCTATTAATTTGTCCTGTCAGGTCAAAGAACAAGCTTAGCTTGTTGGGGATTCCAGAGGCCAGGCTTTAACCCTGTGCTCTAGTTATATTTCTTTTCCAATTTCAAATAGTATATTCCGCCTTATAAATCTTATTATGTTTTATATATTATAGCCTCTCTTTGCTTAGTCCTTTGACCTATCAACTTATTCCAAACTTAGAGTTTACATTCGTTATTAATCTGGTTTGAGATCATCTTCTTCATTACCCTTGCTTGGTCAAGTATTTCCAACAATACATGTTTTAGCACAGATGCCTCTCCTAAGAATCCTTCCTTTATGAGAATTTTAATATTTCCCCTGTGCCCTTGATCACTCTATACAAGTCAATTTATTATATTATTTTGCTTTGCTGTTATGCACTATTTGAAATGATCTGATTTACTTATATATGTTTTCTTCTTTATAAAATGTATAGATAGGACAACTTGGTGCCTTTTGTAAAAACTATAGAACATAAACAAAGGAAAATATATTTAACATTTAATGTAACATAAGATAACTCTGGGTAGAGTGCCCTCACTTATTGCATTGTGAAATGAAGAATAGAAGTAGGATACAGGGAAGGATCACAGAAATGTCAATTAGTTAAAATTCTGCTAGCATAATTATGCAACTACTCCAGAGAGAATAGTAGTGGGAAAACTAGCTTGGGCAGTAGGCAATTGCAACATTACAAATAGGCTCTGTACCAGCTAATTCTCTATTTGTAAATGTTCCTGTTGTGGCGTGGGTCATGCTCTTACATTTAGCTAATCTGGGGTTAAAGATTTGCATGAATGGGTATACTAATTCAGAGTAATCAAGTATTGATTTTGTCTTTTTGCAACAATAACATAATACTCAGGGTTTTTTCAGAGCCCTGTGTCTTCTCAAATTCTAGAATAATTAAAAGGTGGTTTCATTTAAACAATTGTAATTTATATTAAAAATATTCTTAAATTTTACAATTAAGAAAACAGGTTTATAATTCACTATGAAAGGAAGTTTGTTTCAGAATTTGGAAGCCCAAACAGAAGAAACTATCCTGTCCTACATCAAATTTTATCAAACACCAGATCTGAGAATAAAAGATCTTTAAAACTTTAATATAATTATTTTGTCACATTTAAAAGTGATAAAACATCCCAGCTTTTGCTTATATTGGAGCAGAGTGGGCACTTTCTCCTAGTATTTATTTACTTTAATATATAGTTTAAAACCTGGCTCCTAGATGAGAAAAACACAAAGAACCTAATTATAGGCTCCCATAATTCTATTCCTAACTCTGCTTTATACATTCAGTAGGGAAATAAAGTAGAATGAATTGAGGATATGTGAAATAGCTCTGAGAGTAAAGACATTTGTCTATAGTATTGACGACCTAATTTTGAGCCCTGAAATGCACATGGTAGAAGGAGAGCAAGTTGTTTATTTGATCTCTCTCTATATATATACCATTCACCAATACACCCCACAAACAAATAGATATAATTGAAAAGTAACAAACAAATTTACACTATGTGGAGAAATCTGCTAGAAGTGGCCAATTTCTAGAAATTAATGAGTGATGTCTGTCCTCAAGTAGCTAATAATCTAATAAAAAACAAAAAAGTGCTAAAATAGTCTGCATGTAATTTTAGGAAGTATGCATTATTAGCAGGATAGTTCTAAAAATTATCAGTGGAGATTGTAATCCATCCTTGGTGCTCTTTGCTTTTATCTTCATATATCTGTCAAAAACCATATATTCAATTATTACCTGTATGCTAACATTTCCTGTCTATTTCAGCACTTTTGTTCTGTATCTGTACTTGTTTTGTGATTACAGTCATTCTATCAACCTAGAAAGTAATGAAATATCAGAATCCAAATTAATTGATTAAGTTTGTCATTCTTACATCCATAAATTATCCATATCTGTATATGGATTACTATGTCATCAACCTACATTTTCCAATTTAAAAGTGTTAGAGTCAGGGTCCAGTATTTACTCACTTTCCACAAGTTAACATTTAAGTGCAAGCCACCTTAATACTATAAACCTCAGGGATTTCATCAGAGTCTAGCTCTATGCTCTGTCTCAGTCTTACTAAAATCATAAATCATTCTATCATATTCTTAACTCTGTGATCCTATAGATCTAGCCTGAGTGCCATGTTTCCACCATTTTCAATGAATGATTTGAGGAATTAAACTTAATTTAAATATATATATATATATATATATATATATATATATATATATATATAGCATCTCATACTTAGTAGAAACCTTTTGACAAGACAGCCACATGCAGCAGTGTACATAGTCAAATATTATAGGTACTATTTATCATAGTATAATCTAAAAAGTGGTTTTAATTCATATTCTGGATTTCTTATTGTTTTTTATTCTCTTACTATTATTACCCTGTGCTGAAACTTCACTGAACTTTCTGTGTTTCCTTGAATATATGAAACATTTTCCACTAGATCCCTTTGCATCTTTTGCTTTGCCCATTTCCAATGTCTTCCTCTCTATTATTTAGGTCAAATTGGGTGGAAGATTAAAGGTGTGGACAGGAACAGAAAGAAATAAAGGGAGCTAGGTGGAGTTAGCCAGACTAATGAAGCTTTTAATCCTTAACCACACTTTGGCAGATTAAAGATGTGGACAGAAACAGAAAAAAATAGATGAAACTAGATGGAGGGTAAAGGGTATGAAGAGAAGCAGAAAGAAATAGAGGAAGATGGGTGGAGTCAGCCATCCTAGCCAAGGAAAGGTGTGGTTTAAAAAAACAGATAACAAATAAGAAATATACAATAAAGACAGATTCAAAAAACAAATTCTAATTGGTTTAGAGTGTGTTTAGAAATACATGTAAGCTTGAGTTGGAAAAGAAAAAGAAAAGATAAAGTCCTTAAAAAAGAAATAGAATAAAAAATAATAAGCCATGAAAAGATGGAAAATATAAAGAACATCTGGATACTGTATGTTATTGTCTTGTCTTTATTTTTATTTTTTTTTACTATAAATGATGTAGTCAAAGCTGCTAAAAGACATTTGATTACAAATGTTGTTGGATTATTCCAACATATTTTGTAAATGAGATGACTTTAAAACTAAAATCAAAAGATACACTACTTTGGAGAGAGGCTTTCTTTTTTATTTCCACAGAAAATGAGGAGCTGTAGATTTATTTCTGTTAAGGAAAACAAAGTTTGATCAAGGAAGACCCACTGAAAATCATCCAATGGAAATGGATGGCACAGATGATTCAGAATTTCAGAGTACCTCTGCTGCGTTTTTCTCTAAGTTCTGTATCCAAAACTATTTCAAGGCTCCTGAGATTAGTCAGCCCTAAAAATTACTGCACTCAAGACTTGTCCATAATCCAAAAATTTTTTTGGATCCCCATTGGATTGCAAATGCCCCCGTTCAGCAGGAAGTAGCCTAGAAGACTATGCCCGACTATGCCCACATTCCCAATAAAATGGATTATGAATGTTTGTGTTTGTTTACAGCATTGGGTGTAAGTCATTATAAGTAATGGAAAAGAAGAAGGATATTAGATCTGGAGTTCTTTTTTTTTTAAAGGAAAAAGGAAATATATAATGGAATTGTGTTAAGTTGCTACTGTTTTCTTTCATTGTACATATTTATCCTACCTATGGGTTTAATAAAAACTGATTGGCTAAAGAGACACGACCATGAGAGGGCAGCAGATGCAGAGGAAAGAAGTTGAAATGCTTCTCAGAGAAAAGGTACTAAGCTGAATGGCTGAACAAAAGGGGTTGAGTTCAGATGTAAGAGGTAGCAAATTATGTGCCTGGGCCATAGACCGATCAGTATAAAAATATTATAAAACTGTGTGTGATTATTTGGGCCTAAGCAGGTAGTGGGGCTGAGAATGGGTTCAAACCTCGAGACTAGGCTGGAAAGGCTGGCCAGAAACCTTAATACAGCATCCATGTTCTCTGTAAAATGCCAAATACTTCAAGATCACACTCGATTGTCACTTTCACAGTAAATAGTAATTTGTATTAATCTGTCACGTTTCCATCTGTGACAAATATACATCACATATACACAAAATATATACATATACATACATGTATATGCCCTAAAAGAAAGAATCACATCACATTACAACTTGTTAGATGTATTTTTATTCACAGTATCTTCTCCTTTTTTTGTCTTTAACAAGATAATTAGGGTTCTCACTCCTAGGAAAATTTTTTGTATAGAGTTAGTGTCTAGCAATAAACTGTTTGATTAAATAAATATTCCTTGCTAAAGAATTCATGGGAGCATACTTAAATGGGAAGGAAATTAGAAAGAAAAAAGAAATATTTCTGGTGATGGTGATCTGGTACTCCTTTATCTGAAATGCTATTGACATTACCGCCATTAGACACCCTACCACATCCTGCCACTGTCAATTTCCAGTCCCCATTTCTCTCCTTAATAAACTCATTCCAGACCTACCAAAGAAATAGTAGTATTGAGTAATTGGGTTCAAGTAAAATGTTTATGCTGAATGGCTAAGAAGAAATAGGCTGATAATTAAAACTACTAGCATTATTTATTTTTAAGTGTTTCCTATTAGGTAATAAGGAACTATTGAATACTCTATGACACATTACAGCATGACACAGAAAGCATTTGAGGGAGATACTTATAGTTACAGTATGTACTGTAGTTCTGACTTGGAAAGGACAATGTGCATAAATATTTATCGAGAATCAAGTTAATTTCAGGAGCCCCCAAGAGAAAAAAGAAACTAATACACAGAAAAATGTCTTTTGTACATGTCTTCTAGTAAAAAATTTATAAACATTATTTCATGTTACAATACTTATATTAATACTTTTATTAACTCTGAATTGAAGAAGCAAAAATTTAGATTTGTTAAATAATTTGCAAAAAGTTAAAAAGATAAATAAACAAGCTTGGATCTAAAACATGATCTTGAGTATATATTCTTTACATACATATGCATGCATACGCATGTGCACACACACACACAGACAGAGAGAGAGAGAGAGAGAGAGAGAGAGAGAGAGAGAGAGAGAGAGAGAGAGAAAATAAAGTTCATTAATACAGTAGTGAAGACAAATAGATGCCAAAGTAATTTCAAAAGATCCAAAGGAGGAGGATAGAATATAATGATAATTGTGACAACTGCAAACACTTATTGAATACATCACTATATGCTTAGTACTAAGATGGTTACTATTAACTTCATTACTTTCTCCTTGAAATAATCCTCCAAGTTATGTGTCATCATTGTCTGCATTCTACAGATCAGAAAACTGATGTTTGAAGAGGTTAAATGATTTCAAAAAAGACATAATCAGTAAAGAAAATGTCACATTTTAAATCGAAGGAGCCTAGCTCTGGAGTCAGTACTATAAATGACCAAGATATATTACACAAATTGGTATATTTCTTTCATAAATTTAATTTTAAGAGAAAGAAAAGAAACAAAAATGACAGTTCTTGGAATATTGATAGGGTGCTTTTCTAGCTTGTGCAAGGCCTTAGAGTCAAATACCTTCCATAGAAAGATTTTCTTTAATGAATAAATTTACAGTTTTAAAATTTTTTAACAAAGATTGTGCCAATCCAATTATAAAAAAAATGTTGGGTTCTAGCAAGATAGTTCAGTGGGTAAAGTTTCTTTCTATCAACTTAAGTACTGAGTTCAATCCCTGGAACCTACACAGAAGAAAGAAGACCTACTCATCTAAGTTGTCCTTTGCCCTCCCCATGTATTCTGTTGTGTGTGCGCATCCCACATAAATAAGTAAATAACTGTCATTAAAATTTTTATTTTATTATTCACACCACCTATTGTATAAGGTAAATTTGAAAGGCTCCAGTTTAATCATTATCTGCCAGAACATATCTACCATAATTAGGTTCTTTTATAATCTTTCTTTACCTCCATTATGCAGTGTATTGTTTATACAGTGGTATTTGCTTACATTTGTGTATTTTATGAGACCAAAACAAAATCATCTATTGTATACTAGGTACTAGGTACATAATTATTTAATAAACTTTGTAGGTAAATCCTCTCTTCCTCTCTGTTTTGAAAGTTTATTTTAATACATAGGCATAAGCTTCACAATAGAAAATTATGTGCATATTATAAAATACAAATCATATTTGAACAAAATAAAAGCTGTAACAAATGGATAAATAGGCATGAATTATAATGTTCAAGATGTTAATATACCAATTTTATTTAAAATGATTCATGAATTTTAAGTAAAGCTAGGCGAATTCTCAGAAATTGATTTCTAAAAATCATATAAAATACAAAAAAATTCAAGTAGCATAAATGTTTTTGAAAAATGAATAAGCTTCAGGACCTTGTTGTTGGTTAGTTTGTGGCTTGTTTTTTATATGGGAACTCATTTTGTAGATGAGTCTGGCCTTAAATCATGACAACCTTTCTGCTACTTCCTCTCCAATGGTATTATTACAGGTATGAATCACATCACTAGACTTTGGGACTGATTTCAGAACTTACTGTAAAGCTACAGTAGGCAAGATAGTAAAGCACTGATATAATTATAAAGACATATAGACCAATGGAACAAAATAGAAAATCTTAAAATACATTTACATATATATTCAAATTCTTTTAAAATAAAAATTGAAAGTAAAACTCAACACAGAAAGTGTATTTATGTAAATGACACCAGCACAACTGGATAACCATATGGCAAAATAACAGTTCAGCACTTACCTCACATAATATGCAAAAATGCTTCAAAATATACCACATACCCAAAATGCAAAATTTCTTGAGGGAAACACAGGAGAAAACTGTCATGATATTGGCAGATACAAAAATAGGATTGTAAAAACTTCATCAACCATCAGTGATAAACTGTGATAAATGGTGATAATCATGAAGTCAAACTTCAAGATTAAGTATGTTTAACTCTTTCAAAGCATTTATCCAGAAATTGTAAAGTGTAAGCTACAAAATAGGAAGAAGGTTTTCATATACATGCAGTATGGGAAGAACTTTAGTATCTAGAATATATAAAGGATCTCTGTAAGCCACTAATAGTAAGAGAGGATTGAGTATTAAAACTAGGCACAAGATTTGAAAAGCCAATATGTAGCTCAATGAAAAAAATAAATGGCTAATACATAAGAAAACATATGAACCATGTTATCAAAACCAGCACTTGGGAGGTTGAGGAAGAATGATGTTGATTCCAAAGCCAGCCTAAGCTGCATATCAATATTACATCTCAATAAAATAATGTTGACATCATTGGTAATTAGTAAAATGAAGATTAAAGGAACAAAATTACAACACTTATTCTTTAGAACTTTTAACATTAAGGTAGATATTATCAGCCAAGAGTAATGGTGACTATCTTTATACCCAGCACTCAGGAGGCAGAGGTAGGCAGATCTCTGTGAATTTAAGGCCAGTCTATTCTACAAAGTGATTTCCAAGAGAGCCAGTACTACATACAAAAACCCCATCTTAGAGAAAAAAAAAAAGCAAAAATAAAACAAACACAGAAGACTGATATTATCAGCAATTAAAATGACATAAAATCTGAAACAACTACAATTCCATGTTCTTAGTGAAATAAATCATATATAAAAGATTAAATGTATCTTTCCACTAGAATGAAATGTCATAAAAGGCAAATATAATATCTGAGGTGGCAGAAAGCAGATCTTTTAGGTAGGGAATGACTATAGTTGACTACAAAGAACATAGGAATATCTGAAGTAGTGACGAAACATTCTATGTCATAAGTCATATGTTCCTATAGGCATATATATTTGTAAAGTCACTTTAGTACATGCACTTAAAAATGAGTACAACTGTTGCACAGTAATTATACCAAAATAAAATAGATTTTAAAGGAGGTATTTTAATGTCCAATTTCCTCAAGATTTCATGTTCAAATTTTCCAATTTAAAATTTTGGTGTTCAGTAAAAAAATCACACTAAAATAGATATTTCTAATGGAAAAAAAGATCATGAGAGAAACACAATCATTTAGAATCACTGGCAATTTCTAAATATACACATATTTATAGCCTCACAGTCCTCACATTTACTGCTTTTTATGGCATGGTTATAGATTTTGTCTTTTCCATTCATTAATTCTTCTGCAGAGCATAAGGAGCATCTTATCCTAGCCAGGTTTTCTAATCTAATTGTCCAGTGTACATATGAGGGGTGTTTGACTTTAAGGTAAGAAATGTAGAATGCTTTCCAAGTTTGTTAATTAATAGCATCCCTAGACAAATATCTTCTTACTGCTGTGCCTGATTACTAAATCTCTCTGCTTCAAGACAACAGATGGCTTAAGTTCTCACAGAATTGAAAAGGAAATAATCTAGAATTCCTTGTGATTTGTATGAATAAATTTAATCAGGTTATTCTATTTTATAAGCTACAAATATTTCAGGAAAAAGAATAATTAAAAGAAAAAGAATGCTTGATATCCTTTAATTGTAATTAATAGTCTTTCTAATCTAGCACAAGGCACATCATTGCTGTCAAATAGAACATATATAGATCCAAGTAAAACTTAATTCTCTAGAAAATGATTTATTATTTACAGTTTTAGTTGAGAAGCAGAGATGATGAACTTTTCAACAAACCAAGAAATTCATATTTCACTCATTTAAAATATCAACATCACAGGCAGAGTGTGAGATAATAAATCAGTTTTGTAATTCATGATGTTTGAAGGGAGTAAAGTAATAGGAAATAAACAGAGTGAGCGGTGATTATGACCAAGATACATTCAATATCTACTACAAACTTGCGGTGATTATGACCAAGATACATTCAATATCTACTACAAACTTTTAATAAATAAATAAAAAGTTAAATTACATTTACAACAGTTTTCTCCAAGAGCAGTTTGATACTATTGATTAGTAAAATGTTACTATTGCAATTGTGACTTTTTATAATTTATATATGATAACAATACTGCTACTTTTATTATTAACTTTCTATACTTAATATTTAATAATTATAGAAGCCCAGGGAAATTATGTCTCATTTAATAGATTGTATAATAATGGACTCAGAAAAAAATCCAATATAATCAGGACTTAAAAGATTATGATAACTGGCTATCAAAGAATTAGTGGTGGCAAAATATGACCTTATGTATTTATATGGACTTTCATGGACAATTACAGCTAATGATTCAGTAACTTCTAGGGTGATCGGGTGATCTTTTCTATATTCTGTAAAAAAAACAATTGGATTGGCAATGGAAATCTTAAAATATTTTAAATGTTCTTAAATGTTTAGTGTAAAAATAGAAGGAATGTATGTATGTTGTACTAGCTCTACACATGTATATACTATACATGTATGATAGAATCATATAATTGCTTTTCAGAGTGATTGGGCATTTGCTGCAGCAGAAATAAGTCAATATTGAATCACAGTGAAATAATCTATTACGTTATAATATAAATTCAATAGTACATACTACAACTTTTGGTAACTAAATTCCTCTTCTACAGAGTAATTTATGCCAGAATGTCTTTAATAGCCCTTATAGATAGTAACAGTTTAGTTATGAAGCCATATTATTCTTCTATTTTGGCAGTGTCTTGTTTGAAAAGTAGAGCTCATAGCTTTAAAAGGAATAGATTTTAGAATGTGTAGGTCCAACTAACCTAGCTTATTTTTAATTTAAAAGATTTTTTTAAATTTTACATACCAACCACAGTTCCCCTTCTTCTCCTCCTCCTACTAGCCCCCAGCTTCTCTCCACCCTACTCCTCATCCACTTCTCAGAGAGGGTAAGGACTCCCACAGGGAATCAATATAGTCTGCTTATCAAGTTGAGGCAGGACTAAACCCACCCACCATACGAAGGTTGAGCAGGGTATCCCTCTATAGGGAATGGGCTCCAAAAAGCCAGTTCATACACTTGAGATAAATCCTGATCTCACTGCCAGAGGCCTCACAATCTGCCCAAGCCACACACTGTCTTCCATATTCAGAGTGCCTAGTTCAGGCCCATGGAGGTTTCCAACTGTCAATCCAGAGCCCATGAGCTCCCAGTAGCTCAACTGTATCTGTGGGTTTCCTGGTCATGATCTTGACCCTTTGGCTTATATAATCCCTCCTCACTCTCTGACTGGACTGGGAGATTTCTAAGAATTAAATACAATGAATAAATGAGAAAAAGAAGTTAAGTGACAACTAAACTAGCTTTACCTCACATTTTTATTACATAATGTGTAAAGTATTCCAAGGAAAAATCCCCATGAAAAAAATCAAACAAAATTAATGTAATAAATATAACTCTCTAAATTTTTATATCATTATGCATTTAATATATTTACATCTTAGATTGCATTTGTCCTAATGAGTTAGTTTCATATATTTTGAATTAACAATTATCTTCAAATATATTTACACATTTATTAAATAGCTATGTAATATAGTAGTGAGAACCATGCAGATGAACATTTTAATATTGGCTCTGATACTGTAAAGTTGGTGTGGTAGTGGACAAGATATGTTAATACCTCTGGGATTGAGTATCTTTTTTTACCTAAAATTAGAGACAAAAATAAACACTACAAAATGCTTTTTGTGAAGCTGCTGTTAAATAAGATTGTTTGTGATGGTGTTTGTTTCAAGAAGGCGCTCAGAACATGCAAATGACGTTCTCTTCTTAAAATATCACATAATTAAGTGAGAATTGGATCATTCCAACTACTCAGTTAAAAAGGCTTTTCTAGATGTTTCATTGGCCCAATATATGCCAACAATTATCAATGTTGCTTAAATCTATAATTGTAAAAATACAATCCATTATGTGTCAGTTGGTACAGTATTCAAGAGTTTTTAAAATGTTTGGATTGAACCAGAAGAATTCAGAGGGCATTTTAAAATGGCTGTGAGTATGCATGTGATTGAATGATGCAAAGAATAAAAATGAATACTTGGTCATTGGTTTATATTTTTCTCTTTTCTATTGCTTAAATAGGTAGATAAAATAATAATCACACAAATCACTGGGGTGCTGTGATGAAAGAATGAGATTAGGAAGTAGCTTTATTGCCAAACTATAAATGTTTAATAAAAGTATGGTCATTTTTTTTTGCTTTTCTATTTTAATCAGCTGTCATACTGGCCATACATGTATGACATATATTTCATTTGCAGTGTTATTAACTAATTGAGAAGACAGATAAGTAAATTGCAAAATGTCTTAAGTTGGAACTCAAATTTTAAGAGGTTAATTTAAAAAATATTTAAACACATGTCACTTGATTCAATGACTAACCTAGTGATTCTCACACAAATTCAAATAGACATGTCTCTTTCTTTTGGCAGTTGGTGAATATTTCTATCTGATCCTAAAAATTAACTAAGTGTTCGGTGCTTCTTTTAAAAACTGGGAAAAAATTTATTTCAGAAGGATGCTTCAACCGCCTCCAAGTAAACAAGTGTGCTAATGATGGTCTGTATAATTAGAAACAGATTCAGATAATTTGACATTTTATTGAAGAGACTTGTCAAGGTGTTGCAAAATATACATGTCAAACTTTTAGCAAAGTATAATTGTTACTGATTCCATTAACTAATAGCACAATTAGAATAACATGCATTTCTACCTAAAATAAATGTCTTCCTTTGATCCTGCCAAAAATAACACATAAATTTCTCAGATTTGGTTAACAATATACTGCCAAAAGGAAAATCTTAAACAAATATGCAGAGAAGGCTCTGCTCAGTTTATGGTTACTCAGACATGATTCATAAAAATTACTCTTTAAAAATTGTTTTAAAAAAACCTGTCTTGTTCTAACATGTTTTGACTGAGCCAATCATCTTAATACCTGCCATGGGTTCTGTGGTGAAAATGTTTTTTATATGATGTAAATTAAATAATTGTTTTGGCCTATATACAGCACTATAAAAATGGGTAGAGAATCAAGAGGGCAGGAAGGTATAAAAAGACTACTGTTGATTAAGGTATGATGCTGATGTAACTCATTTAAAATTATAATATATAATTGAAAAATACAGATTAACAGTCATCTATGATAACCAAACTTATAGTCATGTTAGTTAGGTTTTTATAGGTATACAAAGATATATTTCAATTAGATAGATAGTCCTCAAACACTTCAAAGACATACAAAATATGACATTTAAAATATTTTAAAAAATTAGACTTTTCTAGACAGTGAGACAGGTCTGCTCCTGGCAGCACCAATATATTTCAAGAAAATGATAGACATTTAAAAAACCTCATATAAAATTTACTTTGTGGCAACAGTTAGCCACTAGACAAAAAACTGTTCTAGTATTGATTGCTTGATAGTATGCTGTATAAACTAGATATGCAAGTTCCATAAGAAAGTGACCTCTAAACTTTGACAAAACAAGCCTAGATGGTCCTTCAGGCTCCTGCTTTGCAAAAAAAAAAAAAAAAAAAAAAAAATGCCAGACATTATTCAAGACACAAAGAAAAGCAAGTGATAGAATGTGACAAATTTCCTACATCACTAAAAGATATGCCAAAGACTAAGCCTACAGGCTAAAGATAGATGCCCCAACAATACAAAGAAACTTTAGGTGGCTGTCCTGGCAGACAGGTGTCATCTCTGTCATTTTCTAGACTTTAAAAGTTGCTTACACTTCCTGTGTATTTACATAATATTATATCCTTCTGTGGTCTTTGATGTGGTTAAAGGTTTAATAATGATAAATATAGTTCTTTTTAGTTTAAAAGATATATTAAATATAAAACTTTAAACTCACAATGATAAAGTAGATAATAAAATATTCTCTTTAATTTTGTAAATACAAATAGACTAAATATTGTGACTATAATTTCTGCTTGAGAGCTGTTCTAATTTTGCTATATGAAAATTAAAACCTTCCTTTTTATTAGACAGAAAAGAAGTAATGTGGTGAAAATGTTCTGTATATGATGTAAATGAAATAACTGTTTTGGCCTATACACAGCACCATAAAAATGGGTAGAGAATCAGAGGGCAGGCAGGTAAAAAACGATAGAGTTAGTCAGTCTCCATCCGGCCCCTAAAAAAGACAGACATGTAAAAAATACAGGTGAGCCATGGCGGGCCACGTGGCGAGTAAAATAATAAAAATGAGTTGATTTAAGATAAAAGAGCTAGATAATAATATGCTTAAGACATGGGCCAAACAATATAAAATAATACAAGCGTCTGATTCATTTCTTTAAGGGACAAAGCCACCATGCAGACCAGGTTCCAAACCTCCATCACGGGCCAAGTTACAAGCCTCCCAGGCCCAAATGGCCAGGGAAACTTCCTACAACAGGTTCTAATTTCAAGTCATGAAGAAAGTAGTACTTTCAGATTCAATATAACAATTTGTATAGTGCAATCATGTTACATTGTAAATAATTGTCCCACTTACTGGTTTAATAAAAAGCTGATTGGCCAGAGCAGACAGGAAGTATGAGTGGGGCTAACAGACTAAGAAAACTCTGGGAACAAACTGGAAGATCAGAGTAGAGCAGAGAAGCCAATGGGAAACCATAGAGACATCACAATGAGATGCAAGCAGAGGCCGAGGAAAGAAGTTGAAATGCTCCTCTGAGAAAAGGTACCGAATCACATGGTTGAACAGGGTAAGAGTCACGGGTTAGTTTAAGAGCAAAGAGTTAGCAAGTTGTATGCCTGGGCTCCAGGTCAATCAGCAAGCAGAGGGTAATTAATAAAATTGTCTGTGTGATTCTGTGGGGCTGCAGAACTGCGGGTCTGGACCATGGACTGTCTTAGTACTACAAGTTTGAGCTTCATCTTTTTTACAGGTAGGTCCAGACTTTAATCTTTTTCTTTAAAAAAAAATCAATGAATGCATATTGTTGAATGGTCCCTCTCCTGCCTTTGTCAGGACATTTTAACCTTGCCAAGTTGTTCCAGTTACTTTCATGTCTTAAATTTCTCTGTTGCATTAATCTTGATGTGCCTGTTTCATGTACAAAAGCACTGTCTTGAGTAGGCAGGTTCCTCCCACAATATAGAAACTTAACAGTAAAGAATGCATACAGCATAAGAATTGCTTGACTTGCTTTGGAGGAAGGCAGTTAAATTTGACATCCTTAGTCATGATTCTTTACTTTTCAACAATGAAGACAACTTAAAGCATATCAAAAGATGTCTTTCAAACTGTCTGACTACAAATAAATAAATTCAAACCAGATCAAGTTTTTTAGTGCTACAGCATTGCTCCCTGTTCCAGCTTAAAACAGTATATGTATATGGATGAAAGTGTCTGATTCTACGTTTTGACTTCAATACATACTAAGCCTTCAAAAATAATTATTCATAGAAAACTAATTCATGTGTAATGTGAGTCTAGGAGATTATCACACTTATCTTACCATTTATTTGAATATACTTTATTCCAGGAAGACTCCTTCTGTGTCACATTTAATTGCCTTTGAAGCTCCTGCCATTTGAATCTGTCTTCTGGAACATGCATTTCATCATTATTTTTTAGCCTTGTTACATCAATCACCACAACTGCTATAGAAGATTTCTGGGCTGTGAAGTGATAATTTGTTCCAGTGGTATTAATGAGGCAAGCAGTGGTCTTGAGGGAGGTGACAGCCCATTGCTTTACAGACAGCACCAGTTTAAGGTGCTGGACTATATATGTGACTGCAGGCATATACTCGAGTCTTTAGGGCATTTTCTAACTTCTCTTATCACAAATTACATAGAACAGGTACCCCTAACACCTTATCAACAATGAACTAGGCATATCTAACCACCAAGGAAAGAACATTAATAGTGTTTCTCAACTTATCTTAAGTTACAGACACATCAGAGAAACTTTGTACTGCTCCCAATTTGAAGGCTCCCTGAAGCCTTTTAAGCTCTGTATTGGTCTATTTCTGTTACCATGGTTGTACTGGCATGTCTCTAGCCACAGAAGAGCCTAATTCCCCTAAGTGTAGCAAATGAAAACTTGAATTTCTGGAAATTAAGACCCAGAACTAGGAATGCCATTCTGTTGGTGTTATAATACCATGGTCATGAATACTGCCTCTAGGAAGCAGTACATCTGGAAACAACAGATGGTACATGTGGAAATGGATTGGATGGGGGTATTTTAATAACCACACATCTCTAATTCAGTTCTACAAGTCTGATTTCAGTGCTTTATCTGATTAGAGGATGCTTTGGATGGTAAGGCAGGCTTTATGTGTATATTAGTTTTATTTACCAATTATACAATTATTGTTAGTATCAACAAAGGCTAACAAAACACTATCGGTCAGAAATTCTTGTTTAGTGTCATAGTTATGTATCTGTTACAATCATAGCTTTACTTCTAACAAAGTGCCTGTCATTCAACTGTTCTCTATCCCTTTATTCTCAATTTTGAGATGTAGTATGCTCCTAGTATCTCCAATTTCTTCTCTGTTTAATATAGGGAAAACAATTCAAGGTCCTTCAAACTTTGTCTAAACACTCTATTATGCCACCACCCTGAAAACATCATTATTATAGTATTGAAGGCAATTGATTTAATAAATTAGAAGTTTTTGTAGGCAAAATTTTCTTGTACTTAAAAAATTCTGAATTAAATGATCTCTGTGAAACAATCGCATTTGATGAGCCACAGATGTGAGTGATGGAAAGGAAACTTTGAGATGTTCATATTTTCAAATGCTATATTATATTAGGACAATGTAAGCTATAATATGATAGTGTTATGCTATCTATCCAAAGAAAATGAAGTTTTCAACTGAAACAGGATAAAGAATATAGATGTTTGTTAAAAATTAAACTTATTAATATACTATTCAATGTGGTGCAATGGAAAAGCAATCTGGTCCAGGTGTCATTAAAGTTGTCTAAGATGCAACAAACAAGTAGAAGACTATGATATATAATATTCAGCACCGTAACTATTTAGCCAGATGAGAAGGTTTCTGGGCCACCCTTCCTGTGTTGGATCACTTCAGAAGACTAGGAGCTCAATAGGATGCAGTGTTAAAGTTCCTGTCCATACAACTTGTATCCAATATGGACAGACTTATTTGAATTCTAAAATAGATTTCTATGATCTTTCAGAAGATTTACAACCCTCCTTGTGGAAAGGGTATTATAATAAGACTCCCTATCATTGACAATATAACTATACCCTAACCTCATTCAAAGGTACTGTATAAATCCTGTCAATGAAGGAACAGGTCTAATGGCAAACTACTATTAGAAAGAATATGCAAGATAGTACAGGTATTTTAAACACCATCAAACTTTTCATAAAAAACTCACCTCTTTTATTTTTCCCTCACTCTCCCCTTTGCCTCTCTTCCTTCCCTTTTCTATTCTTCTCTTCCTTTAGTATCAAAACAAATGTAAAAAAATCATTGATCAACTAATTTGATAAATGTACATCAAGGCATTTTTGAAAAATAGTCAAACGTTTCAAAACTTTAATACAAAGTAAAATTATACAATGGCTTAAAAAGGGCAGTACAGTTATTTCTAGCACTAAAACTATGTTGAGTTCAAATCTAACTTGGTAGTAAAATTTTGTTGGACATACTACCAACTTTCAGATCGTAGAATATGGATAATGATAGCAACTTTCTCACGTGGTTGCTGTGATTATTGAAAGAGCAGACTGGGAGGAATTGGGAGGAGGAAAGGATGGGTGAGCAGGGGGAATACATGAAAAAATGACCTTTAAAAAAATAACTAAACAAAAGAAAACTGATAATTCTGATTAGCATTTGTCTTTCCCTATTTATGTATTTTTTGATCAATGTACACAGTGGCTAAGTTTCTCAGTAATTAGTTGCAGTCATGAGATTATGTTACTACTAAAAAAAATTCATCAAGTGTCATTTTTCATGATGAATTATAAAATGTTTCCATGTGCATTTCTCACTTTACTTACTTAGTCACTGGTTAAAGAAAGCATATATAGACTCATAGGAGTCAAGAACCACAAGATGGAAAGGACCTGGATCTTAAATAATTACATTTAAAAGAACTTCTGTTAGTGACACTAATTCAAATAGGATGAACTAAATTCATAAAAAATTGACTTATATAATACAACAAAATATTCATTTAAGGTATGTATCACTGTATGTGTCATCTATACAAAAATGTTCAATAAAAAGTAATTACTATGGGGCTGGAGAGATGGCTCAGCGGTTAAGAGCACCATCTGCTCTTCCAGAGGACCCGGGTTCGATTCCCAGCACACCCACATGGCAGCTAACAACTGTCTGTAGTTCCAGTTCCAGGCAAACACCAAGGCAAATAAATAAATAAAGGTTTTTTTTTTTTAAAAAAAAAGGAGTATTTTATAAAAAAAAGTAATTACTATAAACAATTTCATGGTGGCATTCTTGGTGTTTGTTATAGATTGAAAGCTTATAAACCCTCAAGTATATATGTTGAAGTCATAAATCCCACAGTCAATTTTTTTTAAGAAGGGGCCTTTAAGAAGTTAAGGATTAAGTGAGAGTATAAAGGTGGGTCACCAATCTAATAGGATTACTAGATTTTTTTTCTTTTTTCTTTTTTTTTATTATGAATAAAGAAGTCACACTTTCTATCCTTGTATACCCTTATTCAAGGTCCCTTCCCCCTCCTACCACATCAGGAGGTCATTCTCTCTTCTCCACAACTCCCCATCCCCTCCCTGGGCAAGCAGCAGGCAAATTAATAGATTAAAAAGAGGAAATGTCACAGAATTTTAATCTCTGTCCATACCTTCCCCCCAAACAATATAAAAACACATGAAGATAGTAAAAAGGTACTTACCTATGAGACAGCTAATACCCTCACTAAAATTGTGTTGATCAAGAACTTGAACTTGTAGTTCTAAATTACAGAGCACTAAACAAATATAAATTTATTTTAATTTAATGAAGTCACCCATTATGTAGTATTTTGTATGACAGAATGAACTAGCTAAGCCAAGGTTGGTTTCAAAGTTCTACAAGAAGACATTAGACTAATAAACAGAATTTTCAGTAAGACTCTTTACTCTGAATATATAACAGGAAACTTGCTATGCATTTGAAATTTATGTGTATCACTTCTAATAGTTATTTGTTATTTGACAAAGTTTTCCATAAACAAGACAGGATACATTTGAAATTCCTCTTCACATGTATTTCTTATCTACACTGATTCAGCTATTGTAAAGATGTCCATAGAAAGTCTAAATACAGGGACTGGGTGCTGTCTGCAGAGTAAGTCCCAGCGCACTCTGTAGCAGGCACAGATAAAGTCTGCCAGTCACCATACCCAGAGCTGCTACTGAGGGAATTTGCACGGCTACCCACCTCGACCTCCAACTCAGGGAACAGATAACTTCTAGTGTCTCTGAAGGACAGACTCAGACCCTGCCCAGAGAGGTGACAGGAGGCACACAAGCCCGAGTGCCACAACTGACCAGGAGCCATCTAATCATGAACCACTGAAGCCATGGGCAAAAGTCAGTGCAAAAAAATTACATAATAATACAAAGAACAACATGGTAACTCTAGAAGAGAGTGGCAATCTTACAAATACAAGACCTGAACTGAGCAATGAAGAGGAAACAGAAGGAAGTAACACCAAAAATTCCTTTTTGATGATCATTGAAGCTCTCAAAGAAGATATGAAAAATAGCCTTAAAGAAATAGAAGAAAATACAAATAAAAAATTGGAAGAGATGAACAAATCTATGAAAGAATCATGCCAGGAACTAAAAGCTGAAATGGAAGCAATAAAAAAGGCACAAAATGAAGCAAAGATGGAAATAGAAAATCTGAAGAAAAAAAGCTGGAACCACAGATACAAGCATAACAAACAGAGTTCAAGAGACGGAAGATAGAATCTCTGAAGTGGAAGACTCAGTAGCTCAAATAGATATATCAGTCAAAGAAAACAGTAAAACTAAAAAAGTCATGACTCAAAATGTTCAGGAAATCTGGGACACCATGAAAAGACCTAATTTGAGAATAATAAGAATAGAAGAAAGAGAAGAATATCAGCTCAAAGGCACAGATAATGTTTTCAATAAAATCATAGAAGAAAACTTCCCTAACCTGAAGAAGGAAATGCCTATGAAGATACAAGAAGCTTACAGAACACCAAATAGATATAACCCCCAAAAATGTCAGTGTGCCACATTATAATCAAGCCACAAAACATACAGAACAAAGAAAAAATTTTAAGAGCTGAAAAAGAAAAGGGCCAACTCACATATAAAAGCAGACCCATCAGAATAACACCTGACTATTCAATGGAAACGATGAAAGCTAGAAGGGCTTGGTCAGAAGTTATACAGACACTAAAACAGCATGTATGCATCAGAGAAATGGAAATCAAAACAACTTTGAGATACCACCTAACACCTGTTAGATTGGCTAAGATAAAAGGCACAGATGTTAGAGAGGATGCAGAGCAAGGGGAACACTCCTCCATTGTTGGTGGGAGTGAAAGCTTGTTCAGTCACTTTGGAATGCAATATGATGGTTTCTCAGAAAACTGAGAATCAATCTCCCCAAGGACACAGTAATACCACTTCTGGGTGTATACCCTAAAGAGGCACATTCACACTCCAAAGGTATTAGCTCAACTACGTTCATAGCAGCATTATTTGTAATAGCAAGAACCTCGAAACAACCTAGATGTCCCTCAACTGAAGAATGGATTAACAAACTTTGGTACATCTACACAATGGAATACTACTCAGCAGTAAGAAAAAATGATATCCTAAAATTCACAGGCAAATGGATGGATTTGGAGAATATCCTCCTGAGCGAGGTATCACAATCTCAGAAAGATAAGCAGGGGATGTACTCACTCATTAGTGGTCTCTAAACAAACAAACAAGAAAAAAGTCAAGCATGCCCAGGCTGCAAACCAGGACCACTGATCAACTTGGGATCAGAAACACCCTGGACTGACCCTTCGGATCCCACTCCAACTATAGGAACACCTGACTCACTCTTGAGTGAGGGGGGACAAAACTGGATTTGCCAGGAGTGGAGACTGATCTAAGCATTATTGGGCCAGTGTGACCATAGGACTGTCTGCTCCCTGCCCAGGGAGGGGATGGGTAGTTGTGGAGACGAAAAAATGACCTGATGTGGCGGGAGGGGGAAGGGATCTTGAATAAGGATATACAGAAATGAAAAAGAAAAAATTCAGAGGGAAAGCTGAACACAAAGTAAATATATGTGTAGTAATCTTATTTGCATTATCACCCTTGATAAGTCATACTTATGATTTTTATCTTCTTTATAGTTATTGTTAACTTTTCAGCATTTTAAATTCATTTTACTGTTTTATTTTGATAATTACAAAATAAATAAAGAAGAAGAAAAAAAAACATGTTTCTTTACTTCTCTCAGAAAAAGACATTGATGAGTACAAACTTAGAAAGCATGTCAATATAAAGCATCTACAGTGCTCCAGAATTTCTTCTAATACTAACATATCATTCACTAATATTTCCATCTTAGAAATTACTTGACAATGCTGTACATTTTTAAGAAAAACCTTTAGGTCTAAAAGCAAAATCATTAGACAAGCGAAACTATTTACTAGACTCATTTGACTCCTTGTATTTAAATGATACTTTGCATTTGACAAAGTATTTCTGACATGTAACAGGAACCAGTGGAATAAAGAGGATAGAAAATCTTATCATGAGATTATATATTAGGAAATAAAGTCTCAGTAAAAAGTCATCTCTGGTAACATTCTATCATATCTCAAATAAAAAGTTTAAGATGTATTTCCAGAGGCAGTTTTGATATTTAAAAATATCTGTATATCCATGTCCTAAATTCACTTGTGCATTTTTTCACTATTTTATTTTAGTTTTTACTGAAAAAAATTCTTATTTCTCTCTCTCCATCTCATCTCACATCTTCTCCACCTCCCTACCAAGTCAGCTCTACACAATTTCTTTCTCTCTCTTCAGGAAACAAACATTTTTTTAAAAAAAACAAACAAACAAGCAGGATTTAAAATTCTGGTCATGAGTCTACCCTTAATGTACCCAGTTAGATTCCATTTGCGGAAATTATTTTTTTTTGTGAGTACCTGTCAATTGGAGATAGCTTCTTGATTAGAGGTGGGAGGTCATGTCCATTTCCAAGTCTCAGAGCATTTTTTCTTTTTTTTTTTTTCTTTTTTTTTTTTTTTCAAAGAAAATAAGAGTTTATTCTGGAGACAATTTTGAGTGAATGTTGCCTGGGAAACACAGAGCTATGTTTTTCTACAATACATATTCCAACACAGAAGTGTTACCATTGAGTTCTTTTTTTTTTTCTTGTTTGTTTGTTTATAGACCACTAGTGAGTGAGTACATCCCCTGCTTAT
>PVIH01011720.1:0-67604 GCA_004025045.1 Sigmodon hispidus | reverse complement strand
CTGAAACTATCTGGACCAGGGCTTTTATTTTTGGGGAGGTTTTTAATGACAGCTTCAATTTCCTTAAGGGTTATAGGCCTGTTTAGGTAATTAATCTGATCTTCATTTAATTTTGGAAGATGGTGCCTGTCCAGAAAGCTGTCCATTTCTTCTAGGTTTTCCATTTTTGTGGAATACAGATTTTCAAAATATGACCTGACAATTCTCGGTATTTCCTGGGGGTCTGTTGTTATGTCCCCCTTTTCATTTCTGATTTTGTTGGTTTGGACACTCTCTCTCTCTCTGTTTTTTGATTAGTTTGGCTAAGGGCTTATCTGTCTTGTTAACTTTCTCAAAGAACCAACTCTTAGATTTGTTGATTCTTTGTATTGTTCTTTTTGTTTCAATTGTTTTGATTTCAGCTCTAAGTTTGATTATTTCCTGCCCTCTACTCCTCCTAGGTGAGTTCGCTTCTAATTGTTCTAAGGCTTTCAGCTGCACTGTTAGGTCTCTAGTGTGGGATTTCTCAAGGTTTTTCATATAGGCGTCTAGTGCTATGAATTTTCCTCTTAAGACTGCTTTCATTGTGTTCCACAAGTTTGGATATGTTGTAGATTCATTTTCATTGAATTCTAGGAAGTCTTTGATTTCTTTCTTAATTTCTTCCTTGACCCAGAGATGGTTCAGCTGATTGATGTTTAGTTTCCATGAGTTAGTAGGCTTTCTTTGGGTTTTGATGTTGTTGAACTCTAACTTTAGGCCCTGATGGTCTGATATGTTACAAGGGATTATTTCCACTTTTTTGTATCTGCTGATATTTGCTTTATGACCAACTATATGGTCAATTTTGGAGAAAGTACCATGAGGAGCTGAGAAATATGTATATTCCTTTGCCTTTGGTTGGAAGTTTCTGTAGATATCTATGACATCCATTTGCATCATAACCTCATTTAGACTCCTTATTTCTCTGTTGAGGCTCTGTCTGGTGGATCTATCCAGGGTTGAAACTGGGGTATTGAAGTCTCCCACTATTAGAGTGTAAGAATTGATTTGGGATTCGAGCTTTAGCAGTGTTTCTTTTACATATGTAGGTGCCCCTACATTAGGGGCATAAATATTTAAGATTGAAATCTCCTCTTGACCAATTTTTCCTGTGATGAATAATTAGTGATCCTCTTGGTCCCTTTTTATTGCTTTTAGCTTAAAGTCTACTTTGTTAGATATTAGGATTGCAACCCCTGAATGTTTCTTAGGACCATTTGACTGGAAAATCTTTTCCCAACCCTTTATTCTTAGCTTGTGTCTGTCTTTGCAGCTTAGGTGTGTTTCTTGTAAGCAACAAAAGGATGGCTTCTGTTGTTGTATCCATCTTGTTAGTGTGTGACGTTTTATAGGAGAATTGAGTTCCTCTATTAAAGAAATAGAGGAAAAGACAAAAATAGGGAAAAACAATAAATTCCTAACAGAAAACCAAGAAAAGCAATCAAACAAGTAAATGAATTATTGAAAAGTCTTAAAAATTGAAATATATATGATAATGATGAAGAAGACACATACCAAGAGAAACGTCAAAATGAAAAATCTGAATACATGAATGGGAATGACAGATGCAAGCATAACCAATAGAAGAGATAAATTATGACATAGAAAGATAGATAGTGGAAAATAGATATGGGAGTCAAAGAAAACACTAAAGCCAAATTGTCATAACACACATTTAGAAAATCTGGGAATCTATGAAAACACCCAATAAAATAATAAGAATAAAAGAGGGAGAATTCAAGCTCAAAGACTCAGAAAATGTATTCAACAAAATTGTAGAAGTACTCTTTCCCAAAATAGAAAAGAAAATGCTTATAAGGATGCAAGAAATTTGTAAAACATCAAGTAGACTAGACCCTGAAAAAGAATATTAAGAACAACAAAGGAAAAGGGTGAAGTAATTTATGAAGGCAGAACTATCAGAATAACAAAACCTAACTTCTCAAAGAAACAATAAAAGCCAGCATGTCCTAGACACATGTAATACAATCACAAAGAGACAACAAATGCCAGGCCAGACTACTATGCCGAGCATAATTCTCAATACCATAGACAGAAAAAACAAAAATTTCCATGACAAAACCAGATGTAAACAACACCTATATATAATCTAGCACTACAAAAAGCACTAGAAGGGAAACTCCTACCTAAAAATGTTAGATCCATTGCATGGATCCTACAAAGCAAGCTTCTGTGACTATCCTAATATTTTACAAAATTAACTTCAAATTAACATGAATCAAAAGGGATCAAAAAGGATGTTACATACTCATTTTATGAAAAAAAATTACCAATATTACCATTATAATCTCTCAAACCAGAAATCCCACACATTAATAGTGTGAAACTTCAATACCATACTCATACTAATGGATAGGTCAACCAGAGAGAAACTTAACAGAGGAATAAGAAATAAGGGATCTAATAAATGTTATAACTCAAACGGTCTTAACAGACATTAAAATATTGTAATCTATCCAAGTAAAAATTAGAAAGTAGCTGAAAATAGTACACAGTACTGTAACAATAAGGAAGGTTTATTATATGAGTTTGGAAGTCATTTTAAAATAATAAATTTTAGAAGTAAATAAAAGTAAAGTATTACTGAAAATGGTGAGTAATCAACAATGTGTTTTTATTTTGTGTGGGAATAGAATTGTATTATCTTTTACTATTTATTTTGATGCTAAGAATCTACCCTAGGGCTTTTAGTCTGCTAAGTAAATCTTTTAGAACCAGGCCATATCTGCAAAGAGAGTAACTAAATTAATAAACTGAAGTAGGCAGAAAAGGAGAAGCCATTGAAAAAAAGAAAATAACCAGAATCTAAAAGGCAAATGCCATGTTGGAGGCTTAAAAGAAGAGACTTGTGCCAAAAACAGTATTATTCAAGAGTACTGAAAGCTGCTGAGAGTCTTTATAATTTCTACTTCATGTAATAATAAACCTTTCCATTTTTACATACTGTCCACATAGTATGATCTGCTCTGGAGACTTAATTTAACTCATTTTTTTTTAAATCTAGATTTTTCTTTCTATTAATTCTGCTGTCACAAAATGTCATTTTTTTCCTTTACAGAAGTCATGAGAAGAGGCAGAGGTAAGTATATTCAAGATATCCATTCCTTAGAGAAAGGAGTAAGAAAACAATTATTGTATTGGGTGTTAGTTGTTATGTTAGTTATGCAAATGTGATTATGTGCTTACTTTCATTAAAATTGTCTCTTATAGCTCAAAAGGATATTCAAAACTTAACTTTGATTGTGAAGAATAGATCACAAATATAATATACTTGTAGAGGCAAATCGAAAGATAACAAAAAAACCCATTAAAGTTCTGGAACAAGAGTGAATTCTATCTTCCGCTAAATGAACTCAATGTAAAAGCCTGTGGTTTAGGAGTAATATTTTGAATGTCTCTTTACTAGTTGGTCTTGAGAATCAAAGATTATATTAGACTAGGCAACATACTTATTATGGGAAATTCTTAGTATAAACAAGTTCATTAAGATTTCAGGGGCCTTTAACACCTCAATAACAGCTTCCCCAAAGGTTAACATTTATTGTTTTCAACTGCCAGCATCTTGCTTTTATGAGACACATTTATATGCTAAATTACCTATTATGTTAGATTGTATATTCCCATTTACTAGCATCAGAAATAAGATTTGAATGTAAGTGTTTGTATTTTATTAGTGCTATGCCATACTTCCTAATAGCTCAAGATTCCTTAAGGCTGAAACTCATTACATCTCCTTCAAAAGGTACTTGACTAAAATAATTTGTTACAAATGCTTCATTTACATAGATTTGAAATTTCCAGACTTGCGTCATCAGAAAAACAGGAAAAAAATTACTTCATTTGATCTTACCCTTAAGCAAATCATAAGTGACACATTTAAGCAATTATATGGAGAAAATAAAAGTACAATCTAACAAATGACTACTCTTCTCTTAATGATTTCAAATAAATCAGTAGGAAACTTCGGGGAAATGAATGTTGAGTAATGAAGTGGAATTATAAGCATTCTCACAAGTATGTAAAATTTCCTGACATTTCTATATAATATCACTGACTTAATAATTCTATTGAGTAGGAATAATATTTTAAAAGTTAATAAAAAGTTCTAAGTGTTAAAATTTAATTTAATACAGTTAGGTAGAAAAGCATTGGTGAAAGTCACTTATTTATAATAAAACAAATTGCAGACTTGTTCTCTTTATTGTCTCCTTGATAGTGGGTACTAGATAAACAAAGAAAATGATGTTTTACATTTGGAAATTACTAATGCACCCAGAATTTCCCATGACTTATCAAAATTTATTTCTGCATTTTTAATATTTATATTACTTTTTAATTATTGTACCCTTGCATGTCTCTGTGTGAGCATGTTCAACTCAGCACAAGCACCTTAAGTGTTGAGAAGAGTCTGTCCAATCCACTAGAGTTCAAGCTGAAGGAGGTTGGGAGCCATCTGATACAGATGTTGAGAATATAATTCAGGTTCTCTTCAAGAATAGTAGAGAAGTACCTCTCCAAAGTGGTTGAGCTATCTATACTATTCTTTATTACTTAATATTTATTTGTGTGTGTGAGGGTGTGTGCATGTGTATTTGGATATGATAATGCTACAGTGTGTGCATAAAGGCCAATTGGCTTTTTCCTTTTACTATGTAAGTTCTGGGAATCAAAATAATATCCACAGGCTTGATGTCAAGTGTCGATCTCCTAAATTACCACCTTAACCATTGAAAATTGTTTTCTTGTTCATTAAGAATACTGCAGCTTTAGAAAAGCATAGAACTAGACTTGAAAGAAAATTCACACAACTATAAATGAAATTTTGCTTATATAGCATTATATAAATTGGGTTTTGTTATGGTGTTTATAATTTTCTTTCTGATATTAAACACTTTTGAAGATGAGCTGCCTTTTCTTAGTCCTCTGTTGTTTGTTTATTTTATTTTATTTTATTTTGTGTTCCTACATGTTTGGCTTGTGTGTGTGTATGTTTACCACTTTGTAGCTGGTGCTGGTGGAGGTGGAAAGAGAGTATCATAACTTCTAGAAGTGTAGTTTTTATCATTATGAATATCTATGTGAGTGATGGCAATTTGCTGGCAATTTCTTCGGAGATTTATATGGAGCACCTATTGCTCTTAACTCCTGAGCCACTACTATATCCACCATGTTAGTGTTAAAAATATTAGTTATCTAAGGCAAATAAAATAAAGCCAGTATTTTTTGAGTACCTAGTATATACCCCAAACTATTTCAGCCTATGTTGGTCAGGCTTGCCCTAAAATATCTTAACTTTATTTTTGGCTTTGTCACATATATTTTATTTAAATGATCTTTACTACAAGTCATTCTCTACCATAAGTGAGGTCCTGATGTTGTTTAAAATAATGCAATTTGCTACTGTGATTGCAGCATGGACTAAGACAGAAGTCAGGGAAGAATTTCCATATTTGGTGGATAGACATTACATTCTAGTTTTCCATTTGATGAATAGGGAAGTCCATAGTCTTGGATGTACTATCACATACATAGCTTCAAGGAGAACTTCCAGCCTGAGAAGAAAATCTATATAAGAAAAAGAAAGAACTTAGAGAGGTTCATAAAAATACCAGGTTGTAGTACTGGTGGCATCACTAATCTCCATATATAAACAATTTTGAGATCCTTTATGTCCATAATCCCATATATATTATTTGTTTATTTACAAAATATAATTTCATCTTTTTTTTTAGTTTTTCATCCAATTCTTCAAATGTCTTTCTCAAATTCAGAGCCAACTTTCTTTTGATTTTTTATGGTTACATAAACTTAAATGTTCAAAAGAACTATCAAAAGTGCCATTACATTGAACTATCAAAAGTACAGTTACATTGTAAGCTCTGTGTTTAATGGTGAGAACAAATGGGGAGTCTTTTGTGGTTTTATCAGTTATACAGTTCTTATTCTCGAGTGTGTATATTCCATTTGTAATGTACTTTGATTCAGCTAATAGCTAAAAAACAATAATTCACCTCCACAATGTTAAATGAATTATGCTTATATTTTTGAAAGATAAGCATTAAGTGTTAGAACAAAAATAGAAGAAAGTTTTACTGAAAAAATGGGTTAAACAAGCAAAACTATACCTAAATTTGTGTAGTTCTATTTAGTTATGTGTCTGTCATTGCATGTGTTTACTATGGGAATTAAGTTGTTTCTCTTTCAATGAGCATTCTTTAAATAAAGTCATCATTGAGACCCCCTTCGAGAGCAAAGTCAGAGGTAAGTAGATTCTGGTGCCTTGACCACACATCCAGAGTGTACCTCTCTGGGAACAGGATCAATTCTCAGGGTCTTACCTCAGACTTTCACTAGCAGATAGGAGCAAGTCTTTGGCTGTGAGTGGCTCCTCCTACATGGGAAATTGCACAGCCAGAACCTGCCTCCAGAGCAAACTGCACCATTAGAGAAGACTGAAGCTTTTGAATTTCAGACCCTTCTCCAGAGCAGAATCAGAGGTGAGTAGATTCTGTCACCTGGATTGCCCATCCGGAGAGTCCCTCTCTGGGACCATGGTCAAACCGCAGGTTCTGAACTCAGACTCTCCTTAGCAGACAGAAGCAAGACATTTGCTGTGAGGGGCTCCTCCAGTGAAACCTAAAATAAGGGACCTGGCACCACTGGGCCCTGCTTCCAGGGTCAACTTTGTCATCAGAGAAGGAACGAGGCTTTGAAATTCAGATCCCTGCCCAAAACAGAGTCAGAGGTCTTGCAAACAACTTGCTCAGAGGAGACAGAAGACACACAAGCCCTCTTGCCAAAACAGACTAGGAGCTAACTAATCATAAACCACTGGACACATGGGCAGATACCAGTACATAAATACATATAACAATATAAAGAACAAGGCAACACTGGAAAAAACAGGTGGTTCTACAACTAAAAGACCTGAACAGAGCACTGAAGAAGAAATAGAAGAAAACAAGAGCTAAAACACCTTAATGAAGATTATAGAAACCTTAAAAGAAGATATTAAAAAATTCCCTTAAAGAAATAGAAAAAAATACAAACAAAAAATTGGAAGAGATAAACAAATCCTTGAAAGAAAACAAAGAAAAGGTAAACCAAAATGTGAAAAAAAAATTCCAGGACCTAAAAACTGAAATAGAATCAATAAAAAGGCACAAAATGGGGCAAAGATGGGAATAGAAAACCTGGGGAAAAAAAGAGCTGGAAGTACATATATTAGCATAACCAACAGAATCCAAGAGATGCAACAGAGAACCTCTGAAGGGGAAGACTCCATAGCAGAAATAGATATGTCAGTCAAAGAAAATATTGAAATGAAAAAAGCCATTAAAAAATTCAAGAAATCTGGGACACCATGAAAAGATCTAACATGAGAATAATAGGAATAGAAGGAGAAGAATACCAGCTCAAAGGCACAGGCAATGTATTCAATAAAATCATAGAAGAAAACTTTCCTAACTTGAAGAAGGAAATGCCTATAAAGATACAAGAAGCTTACAGAACACCAAATATATATGACCACCAAAAGAGGTCCTCTCACCACATAATATCAAGTCAGAAAACATACAGAACAAAAAAAAAATTAAAAGCAGCAAAAGAAAAGAGCCAACTTACTTATGAAGGGAGATCCTTTAGAATGACACCTGACTATTCAATGGAAACAATGAAAGCAAGAAGGTCCTGGTCAGAAGTTACACAGATACTAAAAGAGCATGCCTGCCAACATAGACTATTATACCCAGCAAAATTATCAATCACCATAAATGAAGTAAACAAGATATTTCATGACAAAGACAGACTGATACCGTACCTATTTATCAATCCAGCCTTCCTGAAAGCAATAGAGGGAAAACTCCAACTGAGGACCCCAGATAAACCCATGAAACCACAATCAATGATCCCACAGAAGGAAAGCCCGGAGAAAGGAAATACATACAAGCTACCACCAAAAATAACAGGGAATATCTATCAGTGGTCACTAATATCCTTTAATATTAATGGATTCAACTCACATATAAAAACACACAAACTAACCAGATGGATACAAAAACAGAAGCAATCCTTCTACTGCATACAAGAAACACACCTCAACCACAAAGACATACACAGGCTCAGAGAAAAAGGTTAGGAAATGATTTTCCAAACTAATGGCCCTAAGTAACAAGCTCGGGTTGCCATCCTAATATCTATCAAAGTAGACTTTAAACTAAAATCAATTAAAATTAACCAGGAAGGACATTTCTTAATCATCAAAGAAAAAATTAATGGAGAGGAGATTTCAATCATGAATATTTATACCCCTAATATAAGGGCACATTTCTATGTAAAAGAAACACTACTAAAGCTGAAATCCCACATTAACTATCACACCTGAATAGTGAGAGACTTCAATACCCCACTTTCACCCTGTGATGCGTCAATCAGAAAGAGACTCAATAGAGAAATAAGCAGTCTAACAGAGGTTATGATGCAAATGGATTTATTAGATATTTACAGACGCACTGACCCAAATGCAAAGTACTATACTTATTTCTTAGCACACATGAAATTTTCTCTAAAATTGACCATATAATTGGTCATAAAGCAAATATCAATAGATACAAAATAAAGGAAATAATCCCTTGTATCATATCAGACCATCAGAGCCTACAGTTAGAGTTCCACTACATCAAAAATCACAGAAAGCCTACAAACTCATGGAAACTAAACATCACTCAACTGAACCACGTCTGGGTCAAGGAAAAAATTAAAAAATAAACCAAAGTCTTCCAAGAATTTAACAAAAAAGAATCCACAATGTACACAAACTTGTGAAACAATGAAGGCAGTCATGAGAGGAAAATTCATAGCACTATGTACATAAATGAAAAACCTAGAGAAATCCCACACTAGAGAACTATAAGCATAATCAAAAGTCTTAGAACAATTAGAAGAAAACTCACAAGAAGGAGTAGACAGTAGGAAATTAGCAAACTTAGAGATGAAATCAACACAATTGAAACAAAAAGAACTGTAAATACAAAGAATCCATGAATCAGATTTTCTTCTTTGAGAAAGTCAACAAGATAGATAAACCCCTTTCCATACTAATCAAAAAGCAGAAAGTATCCTATTCAATGAAATCAGAAAGGAAAACAGGGACATGACAACAGACCCCTAGTAAATCCAGAGAAATATCAAAACATATTTTAAAAATCTATATTCCACAAAACTGGAAAACATAGAAGAAATGGACAGATTGCTGTAAGGTCCCATTCACCAAAATTAAATGAAGAACAGATTAATTACCCAAACAGACATAAAACCCTACAGGAAACTGAAGCTATCATTAAAATCCTACCAAGTAAAAAAAAGCCCATGTCCAGATGGTTTCAGTGCAGAATTCTACCATTCAAAGAAGAATTGTTACCATTACTCCTCAAACTGTTTCACACAGTAGAAACTGAAGGAATATTGCCAAATTGTATTTATGAGGGAACAATTACCGCTATACCCAAGCAACTCAAAGACACAACAAAGAAGGCAAATTACAGACCAGTTTTCCACATAAATATTGATACTAAAATTCTCAACAAAATTTTGACAAACCATATAAAACAATCTATAAAAATTAAACCCAGCTATTTTGAACTTGATAGAAAAGAAAGTGGGAAATGCACTTCTACGAATTGGCACAGGCAACCACTTCATAAATATAATACCAGTGGCACAGACACAAAGACCAACAATCCATAAGTGGGATCTCCTGAAGCTAGGAAGCTTCTGCATAGCCAAGGGCACTGATAATAGGACAAAATGATAGCCTACAGAATGGGAAAAGATTTTCACCAACCCTACAAGTGATAGAGGACTGATCTCTAAGCTATATAAAGAGCTCAAGAATCTAGAGCCCAAAACCTTGATTAACCCAATCAAAAAATGGGGTACAGATCTAAAAAGAGAATTCTCAGTAGAGGAACTATGAATGGCTGAAAGGCACCTGAAAAAGTGCTCATCATCTTTAGCCATCAGAGAAATGCAAATCAAAACAGCTTTGTGATACCACCTAACACCTGTTAGATTGGCTAAGATAAAAGACACAGATGACAGCCTTGATGGAGAGGATGCGGAGCAAGGGGAACACTACTCCATTGTTGGTGGGAGTGTAAGCTTGTTCAGCAACTTTGGAATGCAATATGGCTGTTTCTCAGAAAATTGAGAATCAATCTCCCCAAGAACCCAGCAATACCACTTCTGGGTTTATACCTTAAAGAGGCAACATTCACACTCCAAAGGTATTAGCTTAACTATGTTCATAGCAGCATTATTTGTAATAGCAAGAACCTGGAAACAACCTAGATGTCCCTCAACTGAAGAATGGATTAACAAACTGTGGTACATCTACACAATGGAATACTACTCAGCAGTAAGAAAAAATGATATCCTCAATTTCGCAGACAAATGGGTGGATTTGAAGAATATCCTCCTGAGTGAGGTATCACAAACTCAGAAAGATAAGCAGGGGATGTACTCACTCATTAATGGTCTCTAAAGAAACAAACAAGAAAAAAATCCAAGCATGCCCAAGCTGCAAACCACAACCAGTGAACAGCATGGGATCAGAAACACCCTGGACTGACCCTTCGGACCCCACTCCAACTATAGAAACACCTGACTCACTCTTGAGGGAGGGGCGACAAAACTGGATTTTCCAGGAGTGGAGACTGATCCAAGCATTATTGGGTCAGTGGGACCATAAGACTGTCTGCAGCCTGCCCAGGGAGGGGATTAGGAGTTGTGGGGAAGAAAAAATGACCTGATGTGGCGGGAGGGGGAAGGGACCTTGAATAAGGATATACAGGGATGGAAAAAAAATTCAGAGGAAAAGCTGAACATGAAGTAAATATATGTGCAGCAATCTTATTTTCATTATCACCCTTGATAAGTCATGCTTATGATTTTTGTCTTCTTTATAGTTATTGTTAACTTATCAGCATTTTAAATTCATTTAACTGGTTTTCTTGATAAACACAAAATAAATAAAAAAGAAGGAAAAATATTGTCATCCATCATGATCAAGTAGGCTTCATCTGATAAATGCAGGGATGGTTCAACATACAAAAAACTATAAATGTCAATCATCATATAATCAAATTAATGGAAAAATACTATATGATCATTTCCATATATGCTGAAAAAGCCTAAACACAACCCAACACTCCTTTATGATAAAAGTCTTGGTGAGATCAGGAACACAGGAAAATTATTTAAATATAATAAATGCAAGTTGCAAGAAGCAAGTTGCCAAAATCAAACTTAATGGAGAAAAATTCAAAGCAATCCCACTAAAATCAGGAACTAGACAAAGATGACCTCTCTCCCCTTCTCTATTCAACATAGCTCTCGAAGTTTTAGCTAAAGCAAAAGAGAATGAAAGGAGATTAAGGGGATACAAACTAGAAAAGAAGAAGTGAAACTATCTTTATTTGCAGATAATATGATTGTATACGTACGTGACCAAAAGAATTTTACCAGGGAACTTCTATAGCTGTTAAACACCTTCAGCAATGTAGCTGGATACAAGATTAATTCAATGGAATCAGTAGCCCTCCTATGCACTAAAGTTAAATGGGCTGAAATAGAAATAAGGGAAACATCACCCTTTAAAATAGCTGTAAATTGCATTAAATACCTTGGAGTAACTATAATCAAACAAGTAACATATCTATTTGACAAAAAGTTTAAATCCCTGAAGAAAGAAATTGAAGAGGATATCAGAAAATGGAAAGATCTCCCATGTTCCTGGATAGGTAGGATCCACATAGTACAAATGGCAATTCTACCAAAAGCAATCTACAGATTCAATGCATTGCCCATCAATATCCCAACACAATATTTTATGGAACTTGAAAGAACAATACTCAGTTTCATTTGGAATAACAGGAACACCAGAATTACCTAAACAATTTTACTCAACAAAAGAACCTCAGGTGGCATCACCATCTCCAACTTTAGGTTATATTGTAGAGCTATTGTAATAAATCCACCCTGGTACTGGCAAAAAAAATCAGAGTTGTGGATCAATGAAATCAAACTGAAGCTCATGACATTAAACCAAAAACCTATGAACACCTAATGTTTGACAAAGAGGCCCAAAATATTCAATGGAATAAAGATAGTATCTTTAACCCATGGTGTTGGCATAGGTGGATGGTAGTGTTTAGAAAAATACAAATAGGGGGCTGGAGAGATGGCTCAGTGGTTGAGAGCACCGTCTGCTCTTCCAGAGGACCCGGGTTGGATTCCCAGCACCCACGTGGCAGCTAACAACTGTCTGTAGTTCCAGTTCCAGGCAAACACCAAGGCAAATAAATAAGTAAATAAAGTTTTTTTTAAAAAAAAAGAAAAGAAAAGAAAAATACAAATAGACCCAAACCTGTCACCATGCACAAAACTCAAATCTAAGTGGATGAAAGACCTCAACATAAACCGTGGGTAATACCATCCAATGAATTGGCACAGGTAATGACTTCTTAAATATAACACCAGTGGCATAGACATTAAGAACAACAAACAATAATTTGGACCTCCTGAAACTGAGAAGCTTCTGTAAAGACAAGGACATAGTCAATAGGACAAATCGACAGCCTCAAGAATAGGAAAATATTTTCACCAACCCTACAAGTGATAGAGGAGTGATCTCTAAAATATATAGAGAACTCAAGAAACTAGAGCCCAAAACCTTGAATAACCCAATCAGAAAATGGATTTCAAAACTGAAAAGGGAATTCTCAGCAGAAGAATTACAAATGACTAAAAGGCACTTGAAGAAGTGTTCAACATCCTTAGTCATCAGAGAAATGCAAATCAAAACAACTTTGAAATACCACCTTACCCCTCTCAGATTGGCTATGATGAAAGACATAGATGACAGCCTATGCTATAGAGGTTTCAGAGCAAGGGGAACACTGCTCCATTGTTAGTGGGTATGTAAGCTTGTTCATCCACTCTGAAATGGAATATGGCAGTTTCTCAGAAAACTTGGAATCAATCTCCCCAAGGATCCAGCAATACCGATACTGGGCATATAACCTAAAGATGCACATTTTCACTCCAAAGGCATTAGCTCAACTATGTTCATAGCAGCATTATTCATAATAGCAATAACCAGGGAAAAACCTAGATGCCTGTTGAATGAAAAATAGATTAACAAACTGTCGTACATCTACACAATGGAGTACTACTCAGCAGTTGGAAAAAATGATATCCTAAATTTTGCAGGCAATTGGATGGATGGATTTAGAGAATATCCTCCTGAACCAGGTATCACAAACCCAGAAAGATAAGTAGGGGATGTACTCACTCATTAGTGGACTCTAAACAAAAAAGCAAAATGCAAAGCATGTCTAAGCTGCAAACCACAAACACTGAATATCGTGGGATCTGAAACATCCTGGACTGGCAGTTTGGGCCCCACTCCATCCAGAGGAACACCTGAGCCAGTCTTGATGGGGGGATAAGGAAATTGGGTCTGCCAGGAGTGGATACTGAACTAAGACATATTGAGTCCTTGAGATATCCTGACCTTGCTGGAGAGGAGATAAAGAGATGTGAAGAGAGAGAGACTGGAATGGGTGGGAGGGTAGCGGGATCTTGTACAAGAATATACTTGGATTAAAAATATGACTTTATTCATAATAATAAAAAGTCATTATTTTGTTTTATGTTTCTTAATATATGCATACTGTTTGGGAGATTGTAGATTTTTATCACAGTTTTCAATCGTTAGATCAACTAAAGTACTATACTAGGGAAAAATATAGACTGAAGGGTGAGAATACCATAACTGAATAATTAACCGAAAAGACTTCATTTTTTCTCATGGCTCAACATAGAGCTGAAAATCTAACAATGAACAAAATCATCCATTTTGAAGATTGAGTGACTGAGCTGCCTCTAAGTATTCCATGTTCCTGTGTACACTTTATTTTTTTGTCATCTGTATTCTATTTGTAATGGGAATCCCCAATAATTGTGTCACCAAACAACAACTGTTTTTTGATTGGGGTTGAGAAACTCTTTACAAGATGTAGTCATACTTGGCACAGAAATCCAGTTAATAACTCTAGAATGAGAATGCCTTAAACCTTATAAGTCAGAATAATACTCATTTGAAGGTTCTTATGGTAACAAATTACAATCTAAAGTATTCATGTTTATACCCCCACAAAAAATCCTAGCTTTAGTTGTTTGTTTTACTAAACAAAATATATAAAATTCCTTTTAAAGGTCAGTAAGTATAATATAAGCAGAGATAGAAAAAATGCAGGAGCATGAATGTAAAAAGAAGACTCTAGAACACTATATTTTGGAAATAGCACAGTTATTACTGTCATAACTTCCTAGCACGTGTGACTTTGTACAATGTGTATTTACAGGACTGGGCCTATCAACAGACAATCATATATTGACATAATTTTATAGGATACTTAAACATTTCTGTGGAACTATTGGATACTACTGGATTATTACATGTGGCAGGCATAGTATTCAGTTGTGTACTTACTGTGTAGCACAAAAAAAAAAAAAACCATTTATGATTAGTTCCAAAGCTGTGGTCACACAAATAACCCTGAATAAACTGAGTATGTCTCAAAACAATTCCTCAGAGAGCAGTTCAGGTGACCCTTCTGGAGAGAGATTATAGAGTGGTTATTCTGATTAGAAAAGATTTGACATATGTAAAAATGCCAAAGAACAAGCTCAATAAATATTTTGTTTTTTTAAGATAAGGATACACTTCATTTGAAGCCAAGACTTCTTATAATCTTATTTTACTTTGTTATTCATCTCTTCACCATCCTATGAGTGTTAACTGAACACTGAACACTTTCTCATGAGAAAGCATATCTAATTTCAGAGACTTTATATATATGTATGTCTGTATATGTGTATACATATATATACAATTATATATAAATTTCAGAGATTTAATATATATGCTTATATGTGAAGTATATGTTGCATATTCTAGTATTGCACTTTTAATGAACATTTTCTGAATTAGGTTTGCTTTTAGTATCTATTGCCCTATGGAATCTGATAAAGTTATATTCTTCTATAACATTTTCTTGGGGGAAAATATCTACATTATTCTCTTACATTCCTTAAATTCAAAGAGAAAAATTCTTTAAAATCCATTTACTTGTTTTTAAAAAAGAAAATTTAACATAGAGAAATTATACAAAGATGTTTAAGGGTACTAAGAAAATATAGTACTTGAATACTATAGTCTGTATACACAAAATATGATCTAAAATTTTACTTGTTTTAACCTATGTCTACACTGCAGTAAATGACCCAGGAGCTCAAGATAAATTTTGTTCTTTATTTTTTCTTCTTTTTTTGTGCTTGTAAACAACTCAATCTCTGTTATACTTTACATGATATATCAAGTATTTTGACAAAAATGTGTTGTCTTTTCTTTTAACATTTGTCTAGATCAATTCTCACCAAATTTTGTTCTATCACAGATTGTACTCCTTGCTTCTCATATGGCAAACCCACTATTTATTCTGATTATAAGAGCTTGAGAGAATTAGTAAACAGTGCCATTTTTTACATTTAATTTTTCTTTAGCACATACTAGAATTTATATTTCTTTATCCACATGTTCAAACTTAACCAATCATATAATTTACATAGAATAATGTCAAAACAGAATATCAGTTGCAAATTATATACTCTAATGTAATCAAATAAATAAAGACATAAAGTTGCAGTGACAAGTATGTTATTAAAGAATCTTTCTTTTTATCATTTTCATAAGAACTGGTATGTGTGCCAAAGTGAGGAGAATTCTGAGTATAGCTCTCAGCAATGCATGTGAAGCATGACTTCAGACAAGTGATATTAAGTGACAGATTGTTACAGAGTTGTAGTATAAAAATGATTATTATAGTATTTCTTTGAAAATGTAATTCAGATCATGTCATATTTCAAAGATTTCTTGTCCTATAAATTTAAGCCTATGTTCTTTTCTGAACATGTTTCTTCAGCTTGTTCAAATTCTCCAAGTAGAAAAATTTTTTACTTCAACAAGGACACTCGTCTTCTGGGATTTCTGCATCATAGTCTAGCCAAAATGATTTTCATTCAGACATTTGATCTAATGTTACATTCATAGTAAAGGTTTTCATGATAGCACTACTTCAGAAATGTATCTTCAGCCTCACATTATATCTTAGTTCTCTTATTTAATTTTGTCTATTTATTTATAAATCATTAATAGAAAAATATAAATATATATTTAAAGTTAATTTAATGATTGTATATAAGTATATACAATATACTTATTGTATATAAATACAATATAAATACAGTATATATACTGTGAACTGTTTAACACAATCAAATTCAAATGCAGATAATAATTCTTTATATATGAGTATATTTGTTTATGTGTAAATGCATGTATATAATAAGAAAAATGGAAAACTGTAGTTATATCAAATTTAATAATGTTGATTAGTAGACCAAGGTATGATGTTGTTCTAAATCTTACTCACATTATAACGCACTTTTTTGTTTTCTATTCTCCTTCAGCTGGTCTCCACAATACAAGGTATTCAGTAATAATTATGATCAAATTATTGTACTTATGACCCAGCTATTCAATTCTTGGCCATATACCCAAAGTATCCTTAATTATACCACAAGGACTTTTGCTCAACTATGTTTATTACAGCTTAATTCATAATTTCCAGAAGTGCAAACAACCTATATCTTCCTCAGCTGAGGGTAGATAAAGGAAAAGATGATAAATTTACACAATCGAATATTTCTTAGCTGTTAAAAACAACAACATTATGAAATTCAAAGGCACAGAAATGGACAGAGTTAGCATAGACACAGAAAGATAAACATGGTATGTACTCATATATAATAGGGTATTAGCTACAAAGTAAAAGATAACTGTGCTAAAAGCTACAAACTCAGAGTTGGGTCACAGGAAAGACTCAAAGGAGACATTCAGATCTTCCTCAGAAGGGTAAATAAAAGAAGTTTCCTGGGTGGACTGAGTGTGGGTGGGAATAAGAACATGAGAGATCAGGTCAGGTAGAGTTGAAAATACTGAAGGTGACTACTGGAAAGGGAGTCATTTAAACCTGGTACAAAGGAATCTCCTAGAAAATTATAAGAATGACCCCTCCTAAGACTCCTAACAATAGGGAATATGTAGCCTGAAGTGGTCATTATTGCAGAAAATACCAGGCTTCTATCTGCATATAATCTGGTAATATTTATTATTCCAAAAACACTTAAGATACAAAGGAAATTCAAAGGGGGAGAGAAAGAAGCAGCATGCAGGGGAGTGCCACCCAGCAGTGTTCCCTAACCACACTGGAGGTCCAAAAAAGGTGCCTTGGCTATCTCTTTGTCCTAGGCTCTTTCTAGTTGACCACACCCCGACAAGCTCCAGTTCCTTGACTTCATCAGAATTTACCTGAGTAACTCCTGGTTTCCTGATACAGGCCATTTCCTGTAACCAGGCAAGACATTAAGTAGAGAATTGAGGACAATATCATAGCCATATAAATTTCTACCTTCAGCCTGTTCTTCCTATAGAAATTTCCAGGGTAAGAGTATAACAAAGATTATGGGAGTGACAAACCCATGATTGACTCAAACTGAGGCATTTGCAAACTGATACTGTTTGGAGTGCCAGGACCCAGATGTTGGATGACAAAGAGACTTGGGTAAAACCACACATGACTGCAGAATGAAAAGATCAATAAAATGATGCCTAATGATATTCTGCTATACCTATAGATTGGTAACTAGCTCAAAAATAATCAGCACAGGTTTTATACAACTAGTGAAAACATACAGGGACCCACAGTTAAATAGTAGTTTGAGTTCAGGTATCCTGCTGAATATAGGAAGCAAGAATTAAAGAGTCAGAGGGGTAAAGGACATCAAAATACAAACCAGATAATAAATGCATTACCTAGGCTTATAGTAGCTCAAAAATACTGAATTATCCACTAGAGAGCCTGCATGACTCCCCTCAACACAAGCCCCTCAGCATATATGTGATATTTGGGTACCTGGGTCTTTTTGTGGTATGCCTAGCACCAAGAATAGAAGCTGTCTCTGACTTTGTTGCCTGCTTTTGGGTCCCTATTCCTCAAATTGGCTTGCCTTACCCAGCCTTAATAAAAGATGAGGGCCTTAGTCAGGAATTTAAGGGAATGGGAGTAAAGAAAAGAGGAGAAGCAGCAGTAAGTATATAAAAAATTAACAATAAAAGAATAGTAAATGCCTATATAAAAAAGCTTAGAGAAATCCCACACTAGAGAACCAGCAGCACAGCTCAAAGCCTTAGAATAATTAGAAGCAAACTCATCTAGAAGGAGTAGATGGTAGGAAATAATCAAACTTAGAGCAGAAATCAATACAATTGAAACAAAAAGAACAGTACAAAGAATCAATGAATCAAAGAGTTGGGACTTTAAGAAAGTTAACAAGATAGATAAACACTTATCCAAATTAACCAGAAAGCAGAGAGAGTATCCAAATCAACAAATTCAGACAGAAAACAGAAAACATAACAACAAACAGGAAATCCAAAGAATTATCAGGACATACTTTGAAAATCTATATACACTCCCCTGAGGGGGAAGAGACCTTCAATAAGGATATACAGGGATGGAAAAAAAAAATTCTGAGGGAAAGCTGAACACAAAGAAAATATATGTGTAGTAATCTTATTTGCATTTCCACCCTTGATAAGCCATGCTTATGATTATTATCCTCTGTATAGTTATTGTTAACTCTTCAGCATTTTTAAATTCTTTTTACTGTTTTTTTGATAAATACAAAATAAAGAAAAAAAAAAAAAAACAGCTTCATTTGTTTAGGGCAAGAAGCCCCAGAGCCTGCTACTTAGTTTTTCTAAGCAAGTAAATGAGCATTCATTTTTATTTTCTTATGTGATTAAGCAGAATTCTGAACATGTCCAATACCTTTTTTCTTTTGGGGTGATAGGGACTGATCCCAGGAATCTGTATATGCTAAGCATGTATTCAGCCATTGCTATACTTCAAGGCCCTGTTCCTAATTTCTAACTAGCAAGGATAACAAAACAACCAGCAAGACAGGCTTAGTGTTTTCTATTGTACATGTAGCCTTTTCAATGGTTCGCTAACCTTATAAATGTTTCTTAATCCAGTTGTATCACTGTTTCTATCTTTAAAATATGAGTTGGGAAAATCTATATACACTCCCCTTAGAGGAACACCTGACTCACTCTTGAGGGAGGGGGAAGAAAACTGGATCTGCCAGGAGTGGAGACTGAACTAAGCATTATTGGGTCAGTAGGACCATGGGACTGTCTGCTGCCTGCACAGGGAGGGGATGGGGAGATGTGGAGAAGAAAGAATGACCAGATATGGCAGGAGGGGGAAGGGACCTTGAATAAGAATATACAAGGATAGAAAGTGTGACTTCTTTGTTAATAATAATAATAATAATAATAATAATAATAATAAATTAAAAAAAGAAAACTATATTCCATAAAAATGAAAAACCTTAGAAGAAATGGACTGCTTTTTGAAAAGGTACCAAAATTAAATGAAGACCAGATTAATTGCTTAAACAGACCTATATAACCCTTAAGGAAATTGAAGCTGTCATTAAAGCCTTCCAAGTAAAAAAAGCCCAGGTCCAGATGGTTTCAGTGCAGAATTCTACCAGACATTCAAAGAAGAATTACTACTATTACTCCTCAAACTATTTCACACAGTAGAAACTGAAGGAATATTGCCAAATTCCTTTCATGAGGCCACAATTACCCTAATACCAAGCCACTCAAAGACACAACAAAGAAGGAGAATTACAAACCAATTTTCTTCAATAATATTGTTGCTAAAATTCTCAACAAAATTTTGGTAAACCGTATATAAAAATATATATAAAATATCTAAAATATCATCCACCATGATCAAGTAGGCTTCATCCAAGAAATGCACAGATGGTTCAACATATGAAAAAAATAAATTATACATATCATATTAACAAACAGAAGGATAAAAAGACACACGATCATATCCTCAGTTGCTGAAACAGCCTTTGACAAAATCCAAAATTCCTTTATGATAAAATTCCAGGAGAAATCAGGAAAACGGGGAACATATCTAAATATAATAAAGATTTAAAATAAGCCAACAGCAAACATCAAACTTAATAAAAATTCAAAGAAATCTCACTAAAATGAGGAACTAGACAAGGATGTCTTCTCTACCCTTATCTAGTCAATATTGTTCTCGAAGTTTTAGCTAAACAATAAGAGAATGAAAGGGTATACATATTGGAAAAGAAGAAGTGAAACTATCTCTACTTGCAGATGATAAGGCTGTATACATAAGTGATATACAAAATTCTACCAAGTAACTTCTAAAGCTGATAAACAACTTCAGCAATGTAGCAGGATACATGATTAACTCAAAGAGATCAGTAGCCCTTCTATACACGAAAGATAATAGGGCTGAAAAAGAAATAAGGGAAACATCACCCTTTATAAAAGCTGCAAATTGCATTAACTACCTTGGAGTAACTATAACCAAAGATGTAACAGATCTGTTTGTCAAAAATTTTAAATCACTGAAGAAAGAAATTGAACAGTTATCAATAAATGGAAAGATCTCCCATGTTCCTGGATAGGTATGATCAGCATAGTAAAAATGCCAATTCTACCAAAAGCAATCTACAGATTCAATGCCCTTCCTATCAAAATCCCAACACTATTTTACAGAACTTAAAAGAAATATCCTCAGCTTCATTGGGAATAACAGGAAAGCCAGGATTGCTAAAACAATTATCCTCAACAAAATCCTCAGGAGGCATCACCATCCCCGATTTCAAGTTATGCTATTGAGCTACAGTAATAAAGACAGCCTTGTACTGGCATGAAAACAGACTTGCGGATAAATGGAATCAAATTGAGGATCCAGGCATTAGCCTAAAAACCTATGAATACCTTATTCTTAACAAAGAGCCCCAAAATATTCAATGGAAAAAAAAGATTGTATCTTTAACAAATGGTGTTGTCATAGCTAGATGGTAGTGTTTAGAGAAATGCAAATAGCCACAAACCTGTCACCCTGCACAAAACTCAAATCCAAGTGGATGAAAGACCTCAGCATAAACCCAGCCACACTGAACTGATACAAAAGAAAGTGGGCAATACCCTCCGATGATTTGCCACAGGTGATCACTTCATAAATAAAATAGCAGTGGCACAGGCACTAACAACAACAATCAATAATTGGGACTTCCTGAAATTGAGAAGCTTCTGTAGAGCCAAAGACACAGTCAATAGGACAAGATGACAGCCTACTGAATGGAAAAAGTTTTCCACTAACCCTACAAGTGATATAGGACTGATGTCTAAAATATAAAAGAACATAAGAAACTAGATTCCAAAACCTTGAATGACCCAATCAGAAAATGGGTTTCAAAACTAAAAAGGGAATTCTCAGCAGAAGAATTACAAATGGCTGAAAGGCACCTGAAAAAGTGCTCATCATCTTTAGCAATCAGAGAAATGCAAATCTAAACTATTTGGAGATACCACCTAACACCTGTCAGATTGGGTAAGATAAAAGACACAGTTGAAAGCCTATGTTGGAGAGGTTGCCCAGCAAGGGGAGCACTTTTCTATTGTTGGTGCCAGTGTAAGCTTTTTCAGCCACTCTGGAATGCAGTATGGCAGTTTCTTAGAAAATTGAGAATCAATCTCCCCAAGGACCCAGCAATACCACTTCTGGGTGTATACCCTAATGATGCACAGTCATACTCCAAAGGTATTAGCTCAAATATGTTCATAGCAGCATTATTTGTAATAGCAAGAACCTGGAAACAACCTAGATGCCCCTCAGCTGAAGAATGGATTAAAAAACTGTTGCAATCTACACAATGGATTAATACTCAGCAGTAAGAAAAAATGATATCCTAAAATTTGCAGGAAAATGGATAGATTTGGAGAATATCCTCCTGAGCCAAGTATCACAAACCCTGAAAGATAGGTAGGGGATGTACTCACTCATTAGTGGACTCTAAATAAAAGCAAAAAATAAAGCATTTCCAAGCTGCAAACCACAAACAATGAATATCTTGGGATCTGATACATTTTGGACCAGCATGTTGGATCAAATTCTTTCCAGAGGAACACCTGACCCAGTCTTGATGTTGAGGTGAGGAAAGTGCATCTGCCTGCAGTGGATGCTGAACTAAGTCCTATTGCATCCTTGGGACCTCCTGCCCTTCCTAGGGAGTACATACATAGATGTGGATTAGAAAGAGAGTGACTGGAAGGGGTAGGAGAGAGAAGGGAGCTTGAACAAAAATATACATAGATAAAAAATATGACTTTATTTTAAATAAATAAATAAATAAATAAATAATAAAAAAGAAAAAATAAACATCAAAGAAAGAAAATGAAAAAAGGAAACAAATGTAATAATCTCAAAAATATAGGCTCTTATACCTGTTAAGGGATGGACTTCCAGTGAAAGCCAGGGCAAGAAGACAAAGAGCAAAGATGAAAGTGTTTCCTACTTCCATGAGTTTTGTATAGGCTGCCACCAGATGGTGCAGCTCACATTTAAGGTGGATACTCACACCTCAAAACATCTGAGTTTAGATGATGTGTAGGGTGTGGTTGGCCCTTGAGCAACTTGCTAGAACATTGCATCATGTTCCCCAGATGCTAATTAGGCGCTGAGTACTGACCTATACGATGTGATCCCTGATTATGCTAATTTGGCACTCCTTACCACCTATCACCAGCTATATGCTAATGAGGCATTACTTTGGACCTATCACCAACCATACGCTAATGAGGCATTATGTTGGGCACCAATCATATAGCTACATGCATCCCAGCTTCCCTATATAAGCAGGCTGCATTTCAGGCACGGGGTTTTTCTTCCACCATTCTACCTCAACTGAGCTGTACTCCAATAAAGTGTGATCCAAGAAGAATTGTGCATGTGGTGACTCGTCATTCTGCAGGCCAGAAAGCAGCTCGCCACAAGTGGCACCAAAACCCCGGACTCTTTTGCACCCTGCAGGGAAGACTGATTCAGAACTCGACACACGGAGTGGACCGTTGGTGAGTAGTCCATTCAGATATGCGGGTGCTCCTGGGAGGTCTAGAGCCTTAGATCTTCGCTGCAGTTTTTTTTTCATCCTAGTTGTCCTGATTTTTCTTACCTGCTTGTGGCTGCAGTGCCACCAACCTGGCAAGGTGTACCTTCCCTGGCCGTGCAATAAATCAAACATGTGTCCGATCTAATAAGCCACTCATAGATCAGAGCACAAGATGGGGAACAAATTGTCTGCCGACTCCACAACCAAGTTCCATGAGCCTATTCAGTCTATATTGAGTAGCCGAGGACTAAAGGTTTCCCACAGCACCATAATCCAGTTGCTGGAAAATATCGAAAGCAGTGCTCCATGGTTCAGGATGTCAGGCAGTTTGACTATTCCATCGTGGGAAAAACTTGGCAGGGATCTAGAGAAATGCAACACTGAGGGAACACTTTCCCGAGGCACCCTTCCGCTATGGCATATGATCTATTATTGCCTAAAGGGTGGGAAATATGAGGACATTATTCAGCAAGGACTTAAGGTTCTCAGTATATGCCAGGATAGCACATCAGAAAATAGAGGTGCAGGGACTACAAAAGATAGGCCTAAGAAAAAGAAAAAGGAAAAGAAAAATTCAGAATCAGTGCCAGGACTGTACCCAGTCCTAGATGAATTTAAAGAGTTATATATATCTCAAGATGAGCTAGACCCTAAGGAGGAGGAAGATCTAGAGGAGGCGGCTGCAGCCTATGAGCGAGAATGCTATGATCCCCCGCCGCTCGGCCAATCACTGCCTTTCAATCCCGCAAAGGCTAGAGCTACTGCTCCCCCTCCTTTAGGGAACAAGTTGGGATGCACATTCATCCCCCAGGAAGCGTGGTCTGGGGTGACCACAGCCTGCCCTGTGTTTGAGGATCCAGCCACACATGGCCAATATTATGAAGTAATTGACCATAAGATTATTAAAGATCTTACAGAGGCAGCAAAAAGAGATGGTGTAGCTGCCAACTATACCATCATGTTGCTGCAGCGCCTTACACGCAATGCCTTAACACCCACTGATTGACAAGACATTGCCAGAGCCTGCTTAATTATGGGGCAATATTTAGACTGGAAGTCAATTGTGACTGATCTGGCACATAGTCAGGCCCGGGAGAATGCTGCCAAAGGGCAGCCAGCATGGAGTGCAGGTATGCTGTTATGGCAAGGACAATGGGTAAATAATCAGACAGCATATCCCATGGAAGTTTATAATCAAATAAACATCATCAATATGAGGGCTTGGTGAGCCCTCCCCAATAAGGGGGAGGTCTCAGGAACCTAACCAAAATAATACAGGACAGCACTGAACCATTTTCTGACTTTGTAGCTCAAATGATGGATGGAGCGGGGCAAATTTTTGGTGATGTGGAAACTGCACTGCCGCTAGTAAAGCAATTAGTTTATGAGCAGTGTACAAAATAGTGCCATAGGGCTATCACCCCACACAAAGGAAAGGACCTAGAATATTGGATGAAAACGTGCCGAGAAATCGGAGGACCTTTATCAAATGTGGGACTCACCACTGCTGTGACAGCTGCCTCTCATGGTAATAAAGGTTCTAACAGCAGCATGGTGTGTTTTCGGTGCAGCAAGCCCAGGCATATTAAAAGACAGTGCCAAGAGGCTGCCCCCATGTCAAGGACAAAACTGCCTCAAGAAGTGAAGACTCCAGGGACATGTCCAAGATGTAAAAAGGGTAAACACTGGGCCAACAAATGTAGGTCTGTTAAGGACATTAATAGACAACCCATTCAACCTGCTGCCCATGTAGTTAATCCAAAAAATGGGGTAGCAGGCCCTTGGTCCCTGGGCCCAAAAATATTTGAGGCCCATGAGGAAGTGAATTTCCAACCACTCAGGCCCCACAACAAGCCACGTCAGGCTCCACAGGGTGGACCTCCGTGCCACCTCCAGAATGGTACTAACAACAGACATGGGAATACAACCCTTAGACACAGACATGCAAGGGCCATTCGCAAAAGGGACAGTTGGGCTAGTGTTAGGCCGCTCCTCTTCCACCTTACGGGGACTCATTGTTATGCCTGGAGTTATTGACCTAGATTATACTGTAGTCATCAAAGTAATGTGTCAATCCCCTCAAGGGACAATTACCATAACCCCTGGTGATCGCATTGCACAATTATTAATCTTGCCCTCTTTCCACGACAGTTACCCCACATGCTCAGAAAAACGGGAATCCAAGGGTTTTGGATCCACCGGAATTGATTTGGCTTTTCTGTCACTATCTCTTAATGACTGCCCTATGCTTGATCCTATAATAGAAGGGAGAAAATTACAAGGATTGGTAGATACTGGAGCAGACAGAAGTATAATTACAATTAGAGATTGGCCATGATCATGACCACTTCAAACATCTTCGCAGGCCTTGCAAAGTTTAGGTTATGCAGATGCCCCTAGAATTAGCTCTAAGGAATTGACATGGAAATCAGAGGACCAAAAGGGGAAGTTTCAGCCTTTTGTAGTTGAAGGACTGCCAATCAATCTATGCGGCAGGGATATCCAGAGTCAAATGAATCTTAAGCTTACTAATGATTATTCTGATACATCAAAAAATATCATGATTAGATCAGGGTTTGTTCCTAGCAAAAGGTTAGGGCGTAATATACAAGGCATTACCACACCAATAGAGATTCAAGGAAATGCCAATCAACAAAGCTTGGGTTTTTCACAGGGGCTACTGAGCCTATGATTCCTATCTCATGGATGACCACTGCACTTGTGGGGGTACCTCAGTGGCCTCTGTCAAAAGAAAAATTGGAAGCAGCCTCTATGTTGGTTCAGGAACAGTTACAGCTGGGGCACTTAGAGCCCTCGCACTCTCCCTGGAATACTCCCATATTTGTTATCAGAAAGAAAACAGAAAAAATGGCGCTTACTTCATGATCTGTGTGCCATAAATCAACAAATGCAAGTCATGGGACCCATTCAGAGGGGTCTACCAGCTTTAACAGCTATTCGAAAGAACTGGACTGTTGTAGCAGTAGATATTAAAGATTGTTTCTTTTCCATTCCCCTAAATAGTTAGGATAAGGAAAGATTTGCTTTTACTTTACCCTCTATTAATCATGAACAGCCTGATAAGTGATATCAGTGGGTTGTTCTTCCTTAAGGTATGGCCAATAGTTCTGCAATGTGTCAACTTTATGTAGATAGAGCTTTATAGCCAGTAAGAGATAAGTTTCCCCATGTTAGAATTGCACATTATATGGATGATATTTTGCTTGCAGCCCCTTTTATGGAATTGTTAGAATTAGTGTTAAGTTTGTTAACCAAAGAATTAAAAGATAAATGTTTATTTTTTGCTCTGGAGAAGATACAGAAGGGAGGAGCTATTGAATTTTTAGGAGCTATTATTCCGAATGCCCATGTTAGACCACAAAAGGTAGAAGTTAGGACCAATCACTTAAGGACTTTAAATGATTTTCAAACATTGCTTGGGGATATAAATTGGATTCGGCCATATTTGAAATTAACTCGCTTTGAGCTTAAACCCTTATTTGATATTTTAGAGGGAAACCCAGATCTTAATTCCCCATGCCAGCTAACCCCAGAGGCTCAGATAGCTCTTCAAAAGGTAGAACAAGCAATTACTAGGGCACAGTTGGTGCACTGTGATGAATCCAAGCCCATTTGGATGTGTATCCTCCCCACTTTAGGCTTTCCAACTGGTGTTCTTTGGCAAGAAGGGCCTCTACTGTGGATTCATACGAAATCTACAGGGATGAGAACCTGGTCCCACTATCCATCCATGACAGCTGAGGTTGCATTATTAGGCATTAAACAATCTATTACACCTTTTGCCAAAACACCTGACTGACTTATAGTCTCTTATACAAAAGAACAAGTAGAGATATTGGCTGCCACTACCTCAGAATGGGCTATATTGGTTTGTGCCTTTTCTGGTACAATTGATAATCATTTGCCCAAGAGTGAACTTTTAAGATTCGTAGTTCAGCAGCCTGTGGTGTTCCCTGGGATCACCAGGGAGCAACCATTGAGCAATGCCTTAACCATCTACACGGACGGGTCTAAGACTGGGAAGGGAGCCTACGTGGTGCAAAGAGGCTCACCTGTAACTGTTGAGTGCCTTCCAAATGCTCCCCAAATAGTAGAATGCCAAGTAGTTTTAGAGGTTTTTAAATGTTTTCCTGAGTCTTTTAATTTGGTATCTGATTCATCATATGTGGTGAATGCTGTTAAAAATTTAGAAGTTGTTTCCTATATTAAACCCTCTAGTATGGTAGCCTCACTTTTATCAGGAATAAGAGGTGAGATTTTGCACTGATCCAATCCCTTTTATGTTACTCATATCCGAGCCCACTTTTTGTTACCTGGTCCTATGGCAAAAGCCAATGAACAAGTTGATCTGGCAATCCGTGCTTTTGTGGCATTGGGTTCTGAAACACAAGTGCGAGAGTTTCATAGCTTATACCATATTTCATGTGCTGTTTTAAGAACTAAATTTAAAATTTCTAGGGAGATAGCTATTGTGAAAAGCTATTCTGCTTGTGTGCAATTCTTGCCTGCTCAGAAAATAGGGGTTAATCCCAGAGGCATTTTTCCACTTGAAATTTGGCAGATGGATGTCACCCATGTTCCATCTTTTGGAAAGCTTCAGTATGTGCATATCTCCATTGATACATGTTCTGGGGTAATGCACACTACACCTCTTTCTGGGGAAAGGGTTCACAATGTCATTACCCACTGCCTTGAGGCTTGGGCCACTTGGGGCAAACCCAATACACTGAAAACAGACAACAGGCCAGCGTATGCATCTAAGAGTTTTGCCTCATTTTGTCACAAAATGCAAGTGAAACATATCACAGGCCTGCCCTGTAATCCACAAGGGCAAGGGATAATAGAGCATGCACATCGTACGCTCAAGGACTTCCTGCAAAAACAAAAAGGGGGAATAGCAAAGAATTGCACCCCCAAACAAAGGCTCTCTCTTGCTTTATTCACTATAAATTTTCTAAATTTAAATGATAAAAATGAAACCATTGCTGAACGTCATATGATGTCAGAACCCAACAATCAAGGGAAAGTTTTGTGGAAGGATGTACTTTCTAATCAATGGCGAGGCCTGGATCACGTTATCTTTTGATCCAGGGGATATTTATGTGTTTCTCCACAGAATCAGGAGCCAGTCTGGGTGCCATCAAGATTGACGAGAGGCGTTGAGGACGACTCTTAGGATGATGCTGATATGGGCATTCCTGACCGTCTTCCCCCTGATTCAGGCAGAAAAAAATGATACTCTAGGGGATTACTCGGACCTGGCCATTACCTATGCCAGTCCATGCTCAGTCCAGAGTTCTTCCTACGATATTTTCCACCTTGTGTGAATTAGATGTCCTTTGTGCCCAGCCCTCTTCCAGGGATTGGGAAGAATATAATGCTAGTAACATTAATTTGAATCAGTCACTTTGTTTTAGTCTTAAAGAGAATGATGACTGTATTTTTTTAGCCAGAAAAAAACTTGACTTTTGGGTAAATCCCCTAAAGGACAATCAAGCTCCCGTGCATATGTTAACTGAGGCTTTGGGACAGATAACTACTGGTTCTGCCTCTGGCACAGGACCAGAAGTTAATGGAAATTATGAGGTGAATGTTACCACCATGATCCTGACTCATGAAGGGATAGTTCCATTACATAACAATAATAAGAACAGACAAAATACCACAGGACCTATAGTTTCTCCCAATTGTCAACCATTTATAAGTAGTTTTCTTACCTTCACTTCCTGCCAAGAAAGAACTTGGGGAAATAAACAGCTTAGTCTGGGATTTGAATTCTCTCCTGGCTTGAAGCCCTATGTGGGAAATGTTGAGAAATATGATTAACACAACTTGGTTTACTGAAGGATGGCCATTCTTTTCCTGGGTATTGATTAATGAGGCAAGGGCCAGTGCAGATGTTTCTGCTTTTGTAAACTTGCAAGGATCCTTGGGTAAGGTTTATAATGTGTCAGGTGTGGTGAAGTTAGGTAATGGAACAAGGATGAAATTGAAATTAATATTTTATAACAATGAGGTTAGCAATTACACAGGGTCAGCAGCTTTGGTGTGTTTGAAGTCACCTTTTATGTTTCTCTTGACTAACTCTAGTAAAAACTGTACCGTTTCAGGCAGTTGTTGTTTGGCAGAGTGTTGGAATGGATCAGTGGTGACTACAGCAGTAGTTGTTAGAATGCCTACTTTTGACTCCATGCCTGTGGAAGCTGACCCAGAGCAGTTTCCTATGATGAGTCTGTTATGTCATAAGAGGGACTTCGGCATTATGGCCGCTATCGTGGCTGCCATTGCCATTTCAGCAACTGCAGCAGTTACTGCAGGTGTAGCCATGGCCAGCCAAGTCAAGTCTGCCCAAGAAATTAATGATATTGTGGCTCAAACTTCGCAAATTTTAGAGGAGCAAGCACAGTTGAATTCCCATTTGCTGAGTGGTATCCTTGTCACCAACAAAAGAGTAAATTTACTAGAAGAGGTTATTGAAGATGTATATTGCCTAGTACAAGTGGGCCATGTACAGAAATTAGGACATATTTGTGTTATCCCTCTTGTTGTTTCAGATGCTTTGAATGAAAGTTGAAGAATTGAAGAATTTTTAAGTGGGAATTGGTCTATGAAGACCGAAAAGATGATCCTTAAACAAAAGTTCCAGATCGCACATTTGAAAGCTACAAGATTGGAGCATGTTACACTTGGGGACTTTACTTCTTGGCTCACTTCTGCCCTTTCCTTTTTCAAGGAGTGGGTGGAAGTGGGAATCTTTGCAGTCTCCTGTTTATTTGGCATTGTTTTTTGCCTCTGGCTGGTTTGCCGTATTCGCATCAGAGCGCATTGTGAAAAGGTCCTACTCACTCAGGCACTCTTGGCTGTTGATGGAGGGCACTCCCCCACAGCCTGGCTCTCCGCCCTTAGTGACTTATAATGATTGCCCTTGCACAGAGAGGCTTTAGCTGTCATTGCACTTCTATAGGGAATCATTCTCCTCTGAGACGGCCTTTGCACCCTGCCGCCCTCACTGGCCTTGCATGCAGGAAGGCGTCTCGGGGATCCTGGCAGCAGGAATCAGCCTTTGAGCAGTGGGCACAACATGAGGTGAACACCTGTATGGGCTATATCCTGTCTATGCCATTAGAAAAACAAAAAGGGGAGATATAGGGCACGGTTGGCCCTTGAGCAACTTGCTGGAACATTGCATCATGTTCCCCAGATGCTAATTAAGCACTGAGTAGTGACCTATCCGATGTGATCCCTGATTATGCTCATTTGGCACTCCTTACCACCTATCACCAGCTATATGCTACTGAGGCATTACTTTGGACCTATCACCAACCATATGCTAATGAGGCATTATGTTGGGCACCAATCATATAGCTACACGCATCCCAGCTTCCCTATATAAGCAGGCTGCATTTCAGGCACGGGGTCTTTCTTCCACCATTCTACCTCAACTGAGCTATACTCCAATAAAGTGTGATCCGAAAAGAATCGTGCATGTGGTGACTCGTCATTCTGCAGGCCAGAAAGCGGCTCTCCACAATGATGCTTCCCAGGTGAAAAGATTCAATTCAGAAAATTCCTTCACATGAAAAACCACAGCCTCTTAGACTTTTAGATAGTTTTAAGTCCCGTAATCCCATTTTCTTGAGACAGGATTTCTCTGTGTAGCACTGGAGCCTGTCTTGCAACTCCATTGGTACACCAGGCTAGCCTAGAATTCACAGAGGTCCTTCTGCTTCTGCCTCCTGAGTCCTCGGATTAAAGTCCTACACCACCATCACTAAGCTCCTCTGGTATTTTATAAGAAAGAAAAGGGAAAATATGAAAAAGTTGAGTGGATAGATAGAGAAAGGATTTGAATCTTCTATAAGGTACAGTTAAGATAATTTTGATAAAAAATAAATACAACAAAATCATCAAACAACCAGTAAGAGATTTTCAGTGCTGATATTTGCTAAAATCATAGATTGATATCATTGTCTGTTAAATTATTAGAGCAAAACTAAAAACATAAGGACCCCATAAAATATTTAGAAACATCAAATATTTTACCAAAATTAGTCTTTTTATTTTTTTTAAAGAAAAGTTCTCACGTGTACAGGCCAGTCATACCTTGAACTAAAGCTCCTCCTGTTTCAGCAAGCCATTCTTTAGGTTTTAAAGATTAAAAGCTTGAGCTGCTGTACCCAGATAAGCATGGACTCCTGAAATTTGCTGTGGAGATGGCTTGCACAGATTGGCCACAGTCAATTCAATCTTGCACCCATTTAGAAGAATGTTAATTTCTAAATGGAGTTCACCCATGGGAAGCTTTGGTAGAAGCAACTTGGAGGAAGTGGAAGTGGCCTTTACAGCCTATATAAGGACACTGCAGGGTCCAGCCAAGTTCATTCAAAACCAGACCAGAAATAGTTTGCTAACTTTCTGGTTCCAGAAACTGACAAGTCTATCCACACATTGAGGATCAGAGCATAAAGCTGAGCTGATATTACTCTGTCCCTGCTAAACATTGCTGGGAACTGAGGAAATTCTGTGGAGAAATGGAGTCAGACATGTCCCAAGCCATTCAAGAAGAACTCATCTGCCTGAGCACCCTTACAGACGCGGTCACCATAAGCTGTGGCCACAGGTTCTGTCGAGCCTGTTTCCATCTTTCCTGGGAAGACTTCCAACTTCCTGTCTACTACTCTATGTGTAGGGAACCATCCCAGCAGAGGATTTCAGAACCACCATTGTTCTGAACAAGCTTGTGTCCATTGCCAGACAAGAAAGTCTCAGGAAAGACCTGAGCTCTGAGGAGCACAAGTGTATGACCCACAGGGAGATAAGGAGAATCTTCTGTGCTTATAAAAAGACCTACCTCTGTCCACTCTGCTTGGACTCCCATGACAGAGGCCACAGTCACTGTCCCATTGAAGTAGCTTCATGATGGTCAGATGGAAAGACTTCTGAAGCAAATGGCATGGGTATTGGAAAAGATCCAAGACAATCAAGAGATTATAGAGGCAGAGAAGAGCATAGTAACTCTGTGGAGGGACTACCTGACACTTTGGGAAGACATGGTCAGGACAGAGTAGAAGAACCTGCATCTAGTCCTTTGTGAAGAGGAAGAGCAACATATTGAGGCTATGAGATATGAAGGCCTATGTGTTTTAAAGAAACTCAGTAAAAGTGAAGACTTGATGGTCCAAGACAGCAGACAACTAAGAGAAATCTATCAGGAGCTGATGGAAATGTCCCAGGAGCCATATATGGTACTGCTGCAGGGTTCAGATGACATTTTGGGAAGAAGTGAGTCAATGAAGCTGAAAATGGCCCAGACTATGAAAACAGAACTCAATGCCTTTCCCATCACTAGACTGTCTAAAAGGTTCAAAAAGTTCAAAGCTGACATTGACTTTAGAAATATAATACTACCTGCTTCCTACAGGAACCTTTTTCATGTCCTGAGAAGATTCAGCATCAGACCTCACCATAAAGATGTTTCTGTGGATTGTACTCAAAACTATTTGGCATCCTGGGGATGAGAGAGCTTCAAGTCTGAGAAATATTACTGGGACCTGGATTTGGGGGACTTTTCGGCATGGGCTGTAGGGATGTGTAAAATGTCCTAGTTAAGACATAGAAAGGAACTGATTGACTCAGAGGGTGCATTTCTTCTTGTGTGTTTGAAGGAGGGTAATCATTATAGTCTCCTCACCACAAGCCCAATATTCCATCACTTTATAGAGAAGCTACTGGCCAGGGCTGGTGTACTCTCTGATTATCAGGATGGATGTGTAAGTTTCCTGAATGTTGTCAAGAATTCCCTCATATACAGATATCCTCTTGGCAACTTCAATTACCCTATACGGCCTTTCTTTTCTGTAAGTGACCAATAGTCATAGGAAAATGTCATCATGTACATTAGGTTTTATTTTTTAAAGCATTTCCTATTGTACTTTGTTGCTAATACATTTTAAAATACTGTTGAAAATTCTTTCCTAACTACACAAGAATTTAAATGAACTTACAACCTTTGACATGATAATATAGAACACTATCACTAAACACTATATTTAAATCTCTAAGAGACATTTCCTAAAGGCTTTTGATTTTAATTAATTTTGTTAGCAGTAGGTTTTGGCACAGCAGTTTGGAGTGTATTGTGTTATGTCCTCTTAAGATTTTTAGTGTATATTGGTTTGTTTTTTTTTTTTCATTTTTTGATTGTTTTGTTTTTTTTTCTTTTTTTTCTTCTTTATTTTGTATTTATCAAAAAAACAGTAAAAAGAATTTAAAAATGCCGAAGAGTTAACAAGAACTATACAGAGGATTATAATCATAAGCATGGCTTATCAAGGGTGGAAATGCAAATAAGATTACTACACATATATTTTCTTTGTGTTCAGCTTTCCCTCTGATTTTTTTTTCCATCCCTGTATATCCTTATTGAAAGTTTCTTCCCCCTCCCACCACATCAGATGTGGTATATTGGTTTTTTATTTTTGTTAATTTCATGCTGTTTGACCTATGTCTCTGGCATATTGCTATCTAGCTCCTTCACTTTAATTCAACCCATTTCTATTAATTTGTCCTGTCATGTAGCCCATGACTCACCTATTTCTTTACTTGTTGCTTCTCTGGCAGATGGATCATGTCTCTGTCTGACTCCACCCTCTTTCCCCTATCTATGCTTTGATTTCTCTGCTTATTTCTAAGACACCTTCCCTTGGCCAAAATAGTCCCTTTATTTAAAGAATAACCAAAATAGTCCCTTTATTTAAAGAATAACATTCTCAGCCTACAGAAAGACATTCCCTTTTCTGTCTAATCCAAAAATGAAGGTTTCAATTTTAATATAGCAAAATTACATATAACAAAATAGTTATCAAGCAAGAATTATAGTTACAATATCTAGTCTATTTACATTTAACAAAATTAAAGAAAATATTCTGCTATCTACTTTATCCTTGTGAGTCTAAAGTTTCATGTCTAATATATTTTTTAAAATAACTAAGTAAAAGTAAAATTACCTAATCCTCAACTACATCAAAGACCACAGAAGGATATAATATTACCTGAATATACAATGTGTATTGTTAATTGAATCATTTGGAAAGGAAGTTTTCTTTGTGAGAATTTTTAACTCAAGTTAAAATTAATTCACCATTAACATTAATAAAAATTTTTATGATATTTTATACAGATAAAGAACCCATGTGAGTCTAGATCCCTTAGCATTATATTTTTTCCTACCAATATAACCTAAAAAATTAAGAGAGAAGTAAATTTATACTATATTTATTGCTAACTGAATTCATACTTTACTTGTGTGGACAATGAATATAGAACATGATTGATAGAGAATCCTAAATATTTAATCTAATGTGAATACACACAGTTCATAGAATCCAGATTTCCATTTCATGTAGATTAATTCCATTTTAATTATTGTATTTTTTTAGTCCATAGTTTAGCACTCATTATTTGTATGGTTTTAAAAGTTATAGTTCAAAGTCTTTACATTAAGGATTAGGGAAAATGATTCCATTCAAAACAAAGCCAATTAATGTATAGTTTTGTACCTACATCAAAAAAAATGATTGGAACAAATCTATTTTTGAAAATCATCAAACAGTTACAAAAATATCTTTCTTTACCTGTTCTGTGTCTTTAGTTACAAATATACTAGTGAGCAAAATCAAACAAAATATGTTAGAAATTCTGCTACCTAAGATACCATACATTGTTGATATTGCTTTTTCAGTTACAATTTAACACTTGAGTTAGAGAAAAAAACATTTTTTTAAAAGTAAAATCAGTCTGTGATGCCAGATAAAGTGTTTTTATACATTTTTCAAATTGTTAAGCATAGTATGTTAAAATTTAATCTTGCTACATACATTCCCAAGTTTTGTGTGTTTACTGGTCTGCTAAGTTTTTTCTTCTTTTGTTTTCTACTTTAATTGGATCGTGATTGCACTCTAATGATCAATAAATGAAGAGAAAATACAGCAATTTATCAGTCTGAATATACTTTCCTGGGTTGTAAAAGTTACACTTTCTATTAGACAAAGGGAAAAGTCAATACTCAGGTTGAAAAGGGAGACCAGTATTCACCTTTTCAAATGAAGTTCTGTTTTTGTAGACTGGAATAGAAATTCTAACAGAAATCATTTAAATTCCTGATCACTATTATTTTAAAAAAAGCAAAACAATATTATCTTACCAGCTATTAAAAAACTGAATACCAAAAAATTTCATTTATTTTAGTAGAAAATTATTCTAGAAAGTAAATAAAGGGGATAATATTTTACATTAAATTTTACCTGCTCTCATACTTTCAGTAAAAATAAAGTGCTCTATTACTTATAGCACCTTTTTGCCAATTGTGATTCATGAATTGACTAAAGAATTTTAAAGAAAAATGAAATCTGAAACTTTGTGTTTAGAAACAGGCAGCTTTTTCAGTAACTTAGCAAGATGATTGCATGATTGTTGAATGATTTTGTTTCTTTACTGAATACTTTTATGTATTCACACAGGCATTCCAGAGGTCAAACTCTTTGAATAATTTATGATTCTATCACAAAACAGTGATAATTTTTTTTTAACTTTCACAGTTTCTTTTTTTCTTGTATAATTGGAATGAGAGGAGAAGAGGGATAGGGAACTCTGGTTGATATATAAAATAAATAAATGAATTAATGAATATTTTTAAAAAATAAGTTATAAAATTTGTCAAATACAAACTTTTCCAAGTTGCTTCAAATTTAAGATACTAAAGTTAAAATGGAATTTAACCCCTAAGTACATTTAAGTAATACTGTGTTATCTCTATCACATTTATTGAACTGAATACAAACCTTAGAATCCATCGCCTTAATTTAATGAGAATGTTTGTTGATTGTTATCACTTTATTTTGTTCACTTTAAGAATAGTAGTTTATTAATACAATGTTATGCATTCATTAAACATATAGTGGGCTTTTATATGAAAGTGTGGTAAGCTATTATTTTGAGGGAGGCATGCCTATAAAATCCAGAATGGCCTAGAACTCATGATGACACTTATTGAACATCAAAGAGTTGAAAATAAAACAATAACTTTTATTTCTAGATGGAACATGGTAAATAATAAATAATAAAAAAATTTAATCTGCTTCCAAAAGGTGGAATCCAGGTCCAAATTTGTAGATCAAAGCTCCAGCATTGCTTGTTTTTACCCATTGAGTTAAACAGAAATGGCATAATATCCATTCTAAATTTAGAACTCAGGAGATCTTATTGTTTCCATTCTCTCCTTCCTGTAATACTGTCACTATTTAATCAAGGACAAATTAACCTTTAAAAAAATGAGATTTCATGTGCTGACACAATACTAGAAAATTTAGGTGCTCAGATGTGCCAGCTGAGACAATACACTAAATACTAAGCTTTATAGCTTATGGAAAAAGTTGAATTATTATTCTCCAGCATAGGCTAATGTAGTTAATAGGATTCTGAATAAATAAGTGAGTGTTTAAATGACTATATTCTTTTATTTATTTGTTATTGAGTCAGTGTCATATAACCTAGGCTGGCCTCAAACTTACTAAGTAAGTGGAGATGACCTTTATCCTAATTGTCTATCACCTCCAAAATGCTAGGTTAATGAACCTCTATAACCACACCCAACTTATGATATATATAGCATGAAAATAAAATATAAACTCAGACTTAAACTTCACTAGTCTACTTTAATAATGTATTTTTTTAATTTTTGCAACTCTTTGTAAAAAAGAGATGAACTATATATTATAAACATATCAATATATCAAAAATCAAAGAAGAATATGTCATGAATGCAAAATAGTATATCTTACCCTTTATTGTGAAAAAAATACAATTATAATGTTGAAATTATCACGTTTTCATATATATATACCTATAATGTACCTGGTATCATTTGCTACTGAAAGAAGATTTTAAAATTTAAAGATGAAATATTCAATATAAACTGTATAAAATTATTATACACACTGCAATTTCATAGTATTTCAATAGTTACTTCCTCTTCCTACTTCTGTGACTGTGTGAAATATGTAAGAATCTGCTGAATATGTTTCATATGACAATACCTTTTTTGCCTTAGTAGTTTGTCTCTCTGGAAAATTGTACATAACAGTTTAAAAAATGTCTTCCCCTGGCCAGATATATGAGAAAGAATATAGTGATGAATTTTCAACAACAAAATAAAAAAAGTAAAAATTTACAGAGATTTGTTTAGATTTTAAAGTTATAGAGTGGATTACATTAATTTTCACTTCCAATGCTTCCCTGTTTATTATCACACTCTTGGAAGAACCACTGATCTTGCAGTCCACTGCAGGAATTATTTTGGCAAGCATGAATAGCAAATGAAGAACCATCAATATGCTGTTATTAATTTCATGCTACTACTTAATATTATCTGTACTATATCTAAAATTATGTCAAGAAAGAAGGAGCAAAACTGATATTAGAGCCCGGGAAAAGTCTCAGTTCCAGTCCTAAGTATCCACATAAAATGTAGACATAGTGCCATGCATCTGTAACTCAGTTGCTGATAGAGGAGCAGAGACAGGAAGATCTTGGAGTCTGGATGACAGCAAGATTAACTCTAGATACAGTGGGAAACTCTATTTCAAAAATCAATTAGATAGCAATAGAAGAAGATATCTGATAAATGCTTCCAGCCTATGCACACATACACATACATACATACATATATATATATATATGTATATATATATATAATATGCACATACATACAATTACAAAAATTAAACTGATAGGGTTTATTAATATGTATTTCATTGGGGAAAATGTTTTGTATTTAAGACTACTATAATAAAAAAGTAACGCTTTAAACTTCCTTTTTTGGTGTAGAAGACTATAAGCTGATTTTTTTTTATTGTTGTGTATTGGCTGCACATACCGTCTGAGAGCCCACAACACTGTAGTCAGTGCCCCACCTGCCACTCAGGTGAAGACATAGAGTGACTTGTAGTCCTGTGGCTCTAGCTCTGCCACAGTCACGATATGAAGGTTAAACTCTCTATACTTCTCTATACCTAAGAAGCCTTGGAAGACTGATGTGAGGAAGAAAATATGCAAGATCAGACAAGCTTAGAATCAACTAGCCTACCCAGTAAAATACATGTCTCTTCACTTGTTCCAAACCAAAAATAACAACCAAACTCCAAGTCTCTCCCTTCTCTTTGTGTGCATCTTCTCAATTTATGTTTCTGCCTTTAGTATGGCTAATTCTTGTCAGCAAGTCATTGGATCCACCCCTTGATTTAAGGTTAACTTTAGTAACACAGTTGCACAGTCTGTTAAAGTGCAGACATCTTAAAAATATCTTACAGCAGTAAGCTTTGATGTGGTTGAAGAATAAAATAGTAGAAGTAACAGAAAAAAGAGTTCCAATTGGACTTAATGAAAATGCAACAAAATTAAACCACAAACATAGTCCACATTTACAGGACTCCTCAATTCAATTGCCAGAATTACTAATTTTCAAAAAAACGTAGAAAAAAATGTCAGAATCCATCCAAATGTGTTCATAAATTTCATGTTCAATAAGTCCAGCTTTAACTTAGGCAAACTTTTTCCTTATTATCTGTGAAAACCCTATGTGCATACTCTATAGTGTTTGAACTCTGTTTTAAAGAGAAAATAGCAATGCTTGTTGAAATTCAGAGTGCTGAAGAAGAGACAAACTGTTAAAAAAAGAATATGTTTCATCAGTTAAGTCCCAATTTCATAAGAGATGAAAGAAATGTCACAGAAAACATCAATAAACAAATGGTGCCACTAGACAAAAAGCATTTTTCCACTCAATAAACATCTCCTAATGCTGAAGCAAAGTAGGGTATAGTAAGATTCCTGTTAATGTTAAATTTAGAATAGTTATGTGAAGTCATTAATAAATCTTTATTACGTATACTCTTTTTAAAATATTAAAAATGTAATTTGTTTGAATAATTACTTACTGAAGATCTTATTTTAAGTTAATTTTTACAGAAAAAGTAAAGTTGAGCCATAGAGTTATTAAAATGTATTTTCAGTACCATTGATTTAATTACAATGATCTAATCAGATACATCAGTTTTTTTTTTTAATTCACTGCTTTAAGTTTAGCAAACATATTTTTTGCCTTCTAATTTATAATAAGCAAATAAATTTCAATTTCATAAAGTTATCTTAATTTTAACTAACTTGATAATTTATAATAATTCCTTATTTATTTTCATTTAGTGTTCTCTTGATTTTGTTATGTGTAACTAGTAAGATTATGGATCTTTCTAGGTAACTAAGAAGGTGTGAGAACAAATCATGAAAGAAGTAGATGATTGAGTGAGAGGAGCAACAAGGAGGGAAAAAAAGAGATGGAGATGTTAATAGAGGAAGACAGTGTGGTGGTAGAAAAAGACTGGGTGCTAGGATAACCAGCAAGAACTCACAGGATGTCCCTGGCTAGGTCTCCATCCAATAGTAAAGTTGCTACCTAGACAGAACTTCCACTATAATCAAATAAAAAGCCACCTCAAGTGCTGTCACAGAACCTACATCCAACAATGAATAGAGATAGAGGCAGAGATACATGACTGAGCACTGGGCTGAGCTCCTGATCTAGCTGAGAAAAGGGAAAGAGACTCTATATGAGCAAGAAGATAGGGCTTTTGAGGAAAATACCCACAGTGATGGCTGGCTGGGGCTCTGGGGAGGTCACTGAATCAAGAACAGCCCCCTGTGAACCATCTGGAAAAGGAACTAAATCCTTCAAGGATAAGCAACTGTGTGTCCACTGACATGGGCAGTATTTGGAGCCTCAAGGGGAGCGATCAGACTGTGTTTATATGTGTGGACTGGCCTTCGGAGCCCATTCCCTCCAGAGGAAGCCCTAACCTAGTCTTGACATTAGGATGAGAAAATCGGAACTGCCTGGAGTGGATGCTGAGCTGATCCACCATGGGACTTCTTGCCCTTTGGGAGAAGGGAATGGGGAGGAAGGAGGCTGAAGCCTGACCAAGAGGGATTGGGAGGAGGAAGGGAGGGTGAACAAGGTGATACATGGGGGAAAATGGCTTTATTTGATGAATAAAAATAAAAAAATAAAAAAAATTTCGCTACCAATATATTAACATTAGGATCATAACTCAATTTGTATTTCCTTTCATATATAAGTGTAGTGGGATTTAGGTGACAAAGCTTAGAAGCATGTCTTTGGAGTGTGAAGTCATTTTGTGTGTTTCACATTAATAGGGTAGCTGCCTCTGCTCAGCTGAGAAACAGCAACAAATTGAATACAGGGCTTATATAGAGTTTTTCTTTGGTAGGAGGTGGTACTTTTCATGGTAGAACTTTCCAGGGTGGAGTTTGGTGGGATTTTATGTCCAACGATTGGGCATTTTACACTGTAGGATGGGAGCAGAGTATAGCAGTTATGGCAGTTTCAGTATTCTGCAGGTGTACCCTAGTCCTTAAAGTTCTTTGAGTAGAGTCCAGGCCACTGATGTGTCTCCAGGGCCGTGAATCCTTCCTCTTGTTTTTTATTTATGTAGTCAGTTAAAAGGAAAGGGTGTTATTTTATCATTAGAATACTTTCTGCTGAATCAGAGTATCAAATTTCTTTGCATAAATGTCATCTTCACAATTAGGGTATTCTCAAGAGTTCCTGTCCTCTGGCTCTGTAGCTCAGGGCCAGTAATCCTGTAATAGAAACAAATTAAAAGTCTTGTCAGACAGCTTTTGAATCTATTTAAGAAATCTTGAAAAGAAGTTTATAAGGAAGAATACAACTAGGATTAAGAAAAGCAGAAGAAAGTGGGTTATGAAGGGTCATATCAAATTCCATACTGTAGTGTCAATGAGCTACTCACCAAAAACAGAGTAGTTTAATATGTTTTTAGAAATCCATCTGGAATTGTCAGATCTTCTCTTTTACTCTACTTCATTGTTTAACATAGAAGGAACATTTCTCCCTAAGGAAGGGACAAAGCTGATCTATTTTTGTTGTTACTGAATTTAATCTTCAGTTATTTTGTATCACTTAGTATTTACCCAGGGAATCTATTTGGCCTCAGAGGGTAAGAATGTTCTGAAAGAACCATTGGAGATGCTGGATGAACTGAGAAGAGAACCAATGGTAAATAGCTAGGAAAATATTGAGTACTGGGGTTTGGCAGCAAAACGTAAATGTTACAGCTCTGATAGAAAGCTATGTTGGTAATTAGAAGACAAGGAATGCCTACATTACAGAAGAGAAAGTTGTTCCAGCAGTTGAATGCCAAGGAATACCCATCGCTTAGAAGAGGAAGTTATTCTAACACACCTGTGTGGCTTTCACAGTAAAAATAAACAAAGCTGGGAGCTTCATAGTGACATTTACTTACTAAAAGAGAAAAAAAAGGGGTTAGAACAGGTAAAGAAAAAAATAGCTGGAGATGTACAAGTGTCTTAGTAAGCAGCTTTATAAACATGGTGTGGCCCTGAAGGGCATTGCAGAGAATATTCCCATATGGTAGACAGCACAAAGGGCATAGAAGATTCTTTTTTAAGGGGTCACAGACAAAAAGCTTAAGTCACTTAAAACAATGAAGAGAGAGTGGATATTGAACCTTTGTGATGTATTTATTGGGGTCTGATGAGGCTAGTAAAGCTGTTATCATCTCCTGTTAATAGAGAAACAAGAAGATGAGGGTTTCCAAAATAACATTGGGTTACATAGATGGCTAAAGTGTCCAGAATGGGGGAGATAGATCACCCTGATGGTTTCTTGAGGTTCCTGGTATAAGATGGCAATGGTTAGTCCAAGGGAGCCCAGGCCCTGTCAGTCATGCATAGCCAGATCTAGGAGTTCAGTTGAAGAACCATCTGAGCTTGATGTCTCCATACTGCAAGGTATATAGAGGCAGTCAATACCACAATGTCCTTCTTGATGGCATCTTGGACATGGTCTGGGTGGTTTATGAGGAATTAGACAGGCATGCACCTAATGAGCCTCTTGATTCATTTGAAAGAAGGACCCAGAGGTTTGGGGACTTCGGGAAGCCAGGAACCCTGAGCAATTGCTATGGCTAGTTGAATGTCCTTCACTTGCATCAGGTATTTTTGTTTGAGGGTTTTTTTTTCCATCTTTCCCATGGTATACCTTAAAGGCCAGTGCTAAGACATTTGCTGGAATTGGGGGTCCTTCAACTAGATGTTTAATTTTGGCCCTAATATAAGGGAAACTCTGCTACAAAAAGTAGGACATAAGAGTCACTTTTTCATTTCGGATCTCATAATCCATATTATTATATTGTAAAAAGGTCTCTCTGAGGCAGTTAAGAAATTGAGATGGGTTCTCATGTTTGTTGTGGAAGACCTCTTGGGTTTTTTTTTTTTTAATAGGAGTTACCTCTTTAAGCACAGAAAGCCAGGACGCAAGTTACAAACTGATTTCTAATAAGCAAGTCTCCTGTCTTACTGTAATTTTATTCAGAGTACTCTTCAGAAACAGCTTTAGCCCTGACTGCGTGGGCAGTTTTTCACTGAGGAGTAAGAAATAAAAACTAGAGAAACTGGTGAGTAGGGCGAGGGTCTGTGGAATGAGACTTGTCACTGTGTTTGAAAAATAATGAAAGGGGCTGGAGAGATGGCTCAGCGGTTAAGAGCACCGTCTGCTCTTCCAGAGGACCCGAGTTCGATTCCCAGCACCCACATGGCAGCTGACAACTGTCTGTAGTTCCAGTTCCAGGCAAACACCAAGGCAAATAAATAAGTAAATAAATAAAGTTTTAAAAAAAAAAAAAAAAAAAATAATGAAAAAGTAAATTCATTTGTTATGGACATTACAGGTAGGTGTATCTGTTTTCCCTTGGATGGTTTATATCATGTAATCACTTTTACTAAGGTGGGAATGAAGCCAAGTCACATAGAAAAATCCATACTTTCCAATTTTAGAAAAGATAGCTGTCAGTTATGTGGCTACTTCCATCCCAGTAATGAGACAGCAGCTAAGGTGGGAACAAGCCACATTTTTAATTTAAGATTATCTTTGTATATATTTTTCTATCAATCCTGGTGTTATGAGATTTAATGTCGTCATTTGTTACATATTTTGCAGGGTTTTAATTATACCCAATGTGTTTACAAATCTTGAGGTACAGGAAGTTTATACAATACTTTTATAAATCTTATCTTAAGATCTTGAGATAAGTTTTATACCTTAGAAAATTTTTAGATATTTCAACCAAAACCAAAAGAATATAAAATGAGTATCATTAGCCTCCTATTGGGTGTAATCCCTTTATTTTGTTTTGTTCTCTTTTCTCTGTCACACAGCAGATGGCTTCCCTCATATGGGACAGATATTTTGGAAGAAAATTTTAAATAATTATGTTTGAAACAAGACTAGGGAGAGCCATACTCTAACTATAGAGTCAAATTTTAAATCAAGTGGGACAGCATAAAACAACAGAATAATATCATTCTCACTTAAAAGACATGAATTCTTGTAAAATTAATCTATTCAACTGAAAACAAAGAAGGCTTAGAGATAGAAAAGTTTTGAGTCATTGCTATAGACAAAGGATGCTAAAGTAGGGAGCTGAGTGCTGGGGCCCAGCCTTGGTTCAGGATCTAGTCCTGAGGCAATAAAGGTGTATAAGCATAAGCAAAATTCTGATCACCAGGTAGACTGCACTAAAGTGGCCTTAAGTAGTTTGAGCGGTCTTTATTTAAACTTAAACGGAGATTTGTTTGGTGAGAGTAAAATGAACAGATATATTATTGATTCCAACTTTAGACTTTTAAGAAATACAGTATACTTTTTTATTTCACACTTTTTACTCTTTTTCTTTGTGGAGTTCATTACCCAGATTGCAATTAAACTACACTGAGGCTTATACTTACTTGTAAATGCCTGGCCTTTATGTAGATCAATTTTCTTAAATTATTGCATCTACCTTTTGCTTCTTAGATTTTTTTTTTTTTTGAAATCTTACTTTCACTCTTACTCTGTGGCTGGGCATTTAGCTGGTATTTAGCTGGTGTCCTCTTCTTTGATTCTCTCTTCCCAGATTTTACTTTCCTTTTGTTCTCTCTGCTTGCTACATATTTTTTCCTGCTTTTCTATTGGATGTTCAGCTCTTTATTAGATCATCAGGTATTTTATTTTTTTATATGTCCTAGAAATGTGTATTTTTAAAATGTTTTTCAAAAAAGGTTATTTTAAAAACTATTATTTGTAAATACTATTTACAATTAACAAACATTATCTTTTTAATATGCTTTAAAAAAGAATAGTGGATTTGGTTTTTTGGTTTTTTTTAATTATAAACAAAGAACTCACAATTTCTAACCTGTATATCCTCATTCAAGTTCCTTTCCCACTCCCAAAACATTAGGTCATTCCCTCTTCTCCACAACTCCCCATTCCCCACTCTCCAACCCCCACGGGCAGGCAGCAGGTGGTCCCAAGGTCCCACAGTTCCAGTATTGCCTAGTTCAGCCTCCACTCCTGGCATATCCAGTTTTCCCCCCACAACCTCAAGACTGAGTCAGGTGTTCCTCTAGTGGGAGTGGGATCCAAGGAGTCAGTCCAAGATGTTTATGATCCCAAGCTGTTCAGTGGTTGTGGTTTGCAGCTTGGGCATGCTTTACATTTTTCTTGTTAATTTGTTTGTTTGTTTAGAGTCCACTAATGAGTGAGAACATCCCCTGCTTATCTTTCTGAGTTTGTGATACCTCACTCAGGAGGATATTCTCCAAATCCATCCATTTGCCTGCAAATTTTAGAATATCATTTTTCCTTACTGCTGAATACTACTCCATTGTGTAGATGTACCACAGTTTGTTAATTCATTCTTCAGTTGCAGGACATCTAGGTTATTTCCAGGTTTTTGCTATTACAAATAACGCTGCTATCAACATAGTTGAGCTAATGCTTAGGGAGTGCAACTGTGCATCTTTAGGATATACACCCAGAAGAAATATTGCTGGGTCCTTGGGGAGATTGATTCTCAATTTTCTGAGAAACCACCATACAGCATTCCAAAGTGGCTGAACAAGCTTACACTCCCACCAACAATGGAGGAGTATTCCCCTTGCTCCGCATCTTCTCCAGCAGAGGCTGTCCAGTGTGTCTTTTACCTTAGCCAATCTGACAGGTGTCAGGTGGTATCTCAACATACTTTTGATTTGCATTTCTCTGAAGGCTAAAGATGATGAGTACTTTTTCAGGTGCCTTTCAGCCATTCATAATTCCTCTGCTGAGAATTCCTTTTTTAGATCTGAACTCCATTTTTTGATTGGGTTATTCAAGGTTTTGGGCTCTAGATTCTTGAATTCTTTATATATCTTAGAGATCAGTCCTCTATCACTTGTAGGGTTGGTGAAAATCTTTTCCCATTCTGTAGGCTGTCATTTTGTCCTATTGACTGTGTCCTTGGCTTTACAGAAGCTTCTTAGCTTCAGGAGATCCCACTTATTGATTGTTGCTCTTAGTGTCTGTGCCACTAGTGTTATATTTAAGAAGTGGTTGCCTGTACCAAGACGTAGAAGTGTATTTTCCACTTTCTTTTCTGTCAAGTTTAAAGTGGCTGGGTTTATGTTGAGGTCTTTGATCCACTTGGATTTGAGTTTTGTGCAGGGTGTCAGGCTCAGATCTATTTGCATTTTTCTACACACTTCCATCCACCTATGCCAGCACCATTTGTTAAATATACTATCTTTTTTCCATTGAATATTTTGGGCCTCTTTATTAAAGACTAGGTATTCATAGGTTTTTGGGTTAATGCCTGGATCCTCAATTTGATTCCATTGATCCACAAGTCTGTTTTTATGCCAGTACCAGGCTATTTTTATTGCTGTAGCTCTATAGTATAACTTGAAGTCAGGGATGGTGATGCCTCCTGAGCTTATTTGTTGAATAAAATTGTTTTGGCAATCATGACTTTCCTGTTATTCTAAATGAAATTGAGTATTGTTCTTTCAAGTTCCAAAAATATTGTGTTGGGATTTTGATGGGCAGTGCATTCAATCTGTAGATTGCTTTTGGTAAAATTGCCATTTTTACTATGTTATTCCTACCTATCCAGGAACATGGGAGAGCTTTCCATTTTCTGGTATCCTCTTCAATTTCTTTCTTTAGTGATTTAAAACTTTTGTCAAATAGGTCTGTTACTTCTTTGGTTATAGTTATTCCAAGGTATTTAACACTATTTGCAGCTATTATGAAGGGTAATATTTCCCTTATTTCTTTTTCAGTTCTTCTATCTTTAGGCCATAGAAGGGCTACTGATTTCTTTGAGTTAATCTTGTATCCTGCTACATTGCTGAAGGTGTTTATCAGCTGTAGCAGTTCCTTGGAAGAATTTTGTGGGTCAATTATGTATACAATCATATCATCTGCTAATAGAGATAGCTTCACTTCTTCTTTTCCAATTTGTATTCCCTTGAATCTCTTTTCATTACCTTATTGCTTTAGCTAAAATTTTGAGAACTGTATTGAATAGATAAGGGGAGAGATGACATCCTTGTCTAGTTCCTGATTTTAGTGGGATTGCTTTGAGTTTTTCTCCATTAAGTTTGATAGTGCCTGTCAGCTTCTTGTAAATTGCCTTTATTATATTTAGATAGTCTCCCTGTATTCTTGATCTCTCCAAGTCTTTAATCATGAAGGAGTGTTGGATTTTGTCAAAGGCTTTTTCAGCATCTAAGGATATGATCATGTGATTTTGTTTCTTTAGTTTGTTCACACGGTGGATAATGTTTACAGTTTTCCATATGTTAAACCAGCCCTGCGTTTTTGGAATGAATCCTACTTGGTCATGGTGGATGATATTTTTATACATTGTTGTATACGGTTTGCTAAAATTTTGTTGAGAATTTTAGCATTCATAGTCATGATGGAGATTGGTCCCATCAGGTATTTTAAACAGGCAAGTAACACAGATTCTTAGTTAGCCAAATGCAACAAAAAATGCAATGCATCTTTGCATTGTTAAACAATTATACCACAATATAAAGAAATGTAACACATTTCACAATAATGTTCTACAATACCATACTTTAAGGAATACATCATAATCATTATGAAATCTTCCCTTGTTCCTCTTTATGCTTCACCAAATACATAACATTATTAGACATAGAGCAGCATTTTTTGTAGGCTTAAGTAAATATTTAGCCATGAAAACCCTACTCTTGAAGCACTTATGTCAGCTGACAGGTACTTGTAGTTATAGAGTTAAAAATAGACATGCTTACAATGCTTTAAGAACAACAAAATATAAGCACAAACAATTCATTAATGTCTGCAAGATATGATTTTATGCAGTTCCCTCTTCTAAGAGAGGGTCTCATGTCTTAATCTCTCTGTAAAAGGCAGACTTTGATCAGACACTTTTCCCCCAAGATACTATGTTCTTCAATGAATATAAGCCCCTGTTTATGGTAAATGATGTATTTTCCAAACTATATTTTGCACTTAATCTTTTTTTTGAAGCATAACAGAGCCTGCCATTGATTCAATATTCTTGGTGTCCAGGGAATCTAGTGTCAATAGTTGTCGTTAGGCATTTTCCTTTTTATATTTTATGTATGCATGCCTTACTCTTCTTCCGAGAGCTGTGTGACATGGTTAATGATACAAATGTTATTTTGTCCTGTGTACATAATTATCCCTATTGAGTCAGAAAAATTCCCAGGATTAAGAGTTGTAGCTAGTAATTCTAGATTCATGTTTTGAGATGCCTTACCCTCCTGTTGAATCTTAATGAAAATACTAGAGAAACTACAAAATTTCCAGGGAAAATTACAACTTTTGTATGTGTGATTGACAAAATAAAACTGAAAACCACCTAAAGAATCACCTTTAGAAACTGAGAAAAAAGAGTCTGCAAGCTGCACAAATTTTGCAATCCTTTATGCTGTAGCATAGACTCCTGGTCCTTGCCAAGTGAGAGTGCTTTTTCACATGTGTCTTGCCCCAAAGAAACCCAATTCATATGCTCATCAGAGACTGGGCAGCATGCCTCCCAACAGCTGAGAGAAACACTAGCCAGTAGAGTGTGTGTGCAAGTTCTGTATATATTGCAGCTGGCCTACTCCTTTGCTTTCTCTTCTTCCTGTTGTCTCTTTCCTAGTTCTCAATTGTAACAAATATATAGATCCACCTATGATAGCTTAAAAGACAGGTCATTTACATATTGTGTGGGAGAGGGAAACTAGACAAAATAAATAGGTCTTAGAGCTGAGAAAGAGGGTGTGAAGAATCCCCACTTCTCCAATCACTCATAGTATTTGGAAAGCTCTGCAAAAGTATGAGGATCTAAGATGCCATTAGGAGATTCTTTGGATAGACTATTTAAGAGAGAATTGATGCCAAATATGATAACAAAAGTGAATAAATTTAGGACACTTTAATTTGTGTGTTAGGTGAGGAGGCTGAAGATTTTTTAAGAAGAATCCCAAGGGTATATAAGGAGTTATGAAAAAATACATTCCTGTGAGAGAAAAGCAAAATATCACTGCAGCCTCTACTTGTAGCCATCTAATGACTCAGGGAGAACTAAACCAAAGATGGTTCAAGTCATTCCTTGGTTCTTTACTACACTTATCAAGGGTCAAGAGTTTAGCCTGATTATGACAGGTGAGAGACTTAGAGTCTAGTATCAGAGCTTTTATAAAGGTGAGAATGACAGCCAAGTTATACTAGGAGGGTTCTCATCCACAAGAAGAGGTCAAAAGTTCAGAGTATTAGGTCACAATATCTTCTAAATGAGCTATGTGATTATAAGAAGCTCCAGGGTGACTGTGGGAAGAAGGGGTGAAATAGTTTGGTTTGGCTTAAGAATACTTCAGGATTGCAATTCCAAAAGAGTTTGGATTAGGTCAGGTATAATACAAGCCATAGCCTTAAAGACTGGGCTGGAGGTACCTTTGCTTCCAAGAGTACCAGAGTGCATACAGACACTCTATAGTCACTTTCTCAGAGTCAGAAAAATGTTTACATCAACTAAAGGGGAAACCTACCTAATAAATGTTAGTACATAGGGTTATCAGAAGCCGGTGAGCTAAAATGTAAAATCTGCCTGTTGCAGGTGGATTGGTGATAATGGACCAGTGCAGTTTAGACCATAAGGAAAAATGCTGGCACTAGGAGAACCTATCTGAGTTTTGGAACCAAATATAAGCATTACATCTCAGATGGAAAGATATTTTGGCAGCTAGGAGACAAGAAATAGCACAAAGTCACACTGCACAACAAACCTCACACAGAGAAATTTTAGGAAGAAAAAAACCAAGAGGGTGGCTGACTCTGCTCAGCTGAGCAACAGAAGTATCCTAAATGGAATACAGGCCTGATAAAGAGTTTTTTGAGAAATGGGTAGAACTTTTCATTGTAGATATTGGTGGGATTTCATACTTGCGAGTTTGAGCTTTTTACGCTATAGGATAGCAGCAGAGAGCAGCATTAAGGGAAGTTAGAACATTGTGTATGTGGAAACAGGCAGATAAAGTGTTTCTCTCGGGGGAGCTTGGACATCTGTGTAGCTTGAGGTGCTTATATATACTTGTGGATTGTTTGGCTTCTCCCAGAGGTTCATGGAAGCCGAGTTCATAGACACCGAATTGAGGTGATTTAATCTTAAAGTAAATTTTGAATTATGGAAAATCAATTTATCTTACTCAAAATTATTGTTTGGAGTTATAATAATTTATGTAGCCTCTCTTGAGGGATGTAGGTAATAAACTAAGTAATCGAGAGAACATATCCAAAATTTCTATTAGTTTGGAAAAAAACTCTTTATGTTTAGTTTTTCAATATTTCTCTAGCTCCTTATTCCCCTTATGCCATTTCTATCTCATTCACTTTCCCTCTTATTTGTGATTCTTTGACAGTAAATTGTTAAATGAAGTTTAGATTATCTAATAAGTTTATTTTATGCATTCATTTCCTATGGAGCTATAGTTACAACAATTCATAAACACATAAGGTTTTACTTTAAGTGCCAAAAGTTAAGTATTTTAAGTAGTATCAGTCTCATCCATGCAATCTAGGATATATTATATCATGGATAATGGTTATGAGTACCTGTTAATGGGGATGGTGGGTGGGTCCCTATGCAGCTGGGAGAGACTCCAGTGCCCCATTTCAGAGACAGAAGAGTCATTATTATGGAGTGAAAAAAAGGAGGAAGGGAGTGAGAGAAAAAGAGAGGAGATAAGGGACACATGATCTCTGGCAAGGGAGGACAGAAAAACAAGAAGAAAAAAGGGGAGAGATACTCTTCTTAAATGGCACTTGATATCAAGATGATGAGTGGACCAGTTTAATTGCTATTGGCCAGGGCTCCAGGAAGTAGATCAGAATCCTAACATGATAGACCTATATTTATAAAAACTATTTTTCTGATACCTTTGGAAAAATATTATAGACATGTGACACCACATTAATCTAAAAAGATCTTCTTTAAGTACTAGTATTTAATGCTAACACTTCACACATGCTTGTCAAATATTCCACAACTAAGCTAAACTCTTTGAATACTGTTATTTTTGAAAACAATAATAGTCTAATAAGAAGTCTAACAAATTATTATTATATAACAAGGGAATGCATACATTTTAAAAAGTGGTTTTAGGAGAGCAAAGATGCTAATGAGTTTTTCTTGTTTTGTAATGCAGTTTGATAAAGGAGTACACAATGTGTATAAAATAATTGAAAAGGTATAGTTGTAAGGAAATAAAAAGAATAAAAAATAAGGCATGTAGATTTAGTTGTTGGGCAAAAGATTAGTATTAATTTTTAATTTGCATGGGTCAATGGGGAGACAGATAATAGAAAAAATAAAATATTTAAATACTTTTAAATTTAATAAATATTAAAAGTCAAGTATTCAACTAAAAAATAAAACTGGAAATCTTGATAGCTGTGTAAAGACATATAACTTAGAAGTAAATAAGGTATAGATTTCACATTGCTATTCAAAAAATGAATATTGACTTTCAAACTGGAAAATAGCACAGAGAAATACTTTTAATAATTCAGTCAAATATTTTAAGATAAAATGAATAAAAAAGAAAGAGAACTAGTATAACACATTGTTCTTAGTATATATAAGTTAAATAATATTTTAGAAATATATTAATTCTTTTTTCCTTCTTTTTTATTATTATGAATAAAGAAGTCACATTTTCTATTCTTGTAAATCCTTATTCAAGGTCCCTTCCCACTCCCACCACATCAGGTCATTCTCTCTTCTCCACATTTCCCAATCCTCCACATGGGCAGGCGGTCCAAAGGTCCTAAGGTCCCAATATTGTTTAGTTCAGAAAATCCAGTTTTCTAGCCTCCAACATCAAGACTGAGTCAGGTGTTCCTCTAGGGGGAGTGGGATCCAAGGAGTCAGTCTAGGGTGTTTCTGATTCCAAGCTCTTCATTGGTTGTGGTGTGTAGCTTAAGCATGCTTTGCTTTTTTTGTTTGTTTCTTTGTTTACAGCCCACTAATGAGTGAGTAGTAAATCCCCTACTTATCTTGCAGAGTTAGTGATACTTGGCTCAGGAGCATATTCTCCAAATCCATCCATTTGCCTGAAGATTTTAGGATATAATTTTTTATCACTTCTGAGTAGTACTCCATTGTGTAGATGTACCACAGTTTGTTAATCTATTCTTCAGTTGAGGGGCATCTAGGTTGTTTCCAAGTTCTTGCTATTACAAATAATGCTGCTATGAACATAGTTGAGCTAATGTCTTTGGAGTGCGACTGTGTATATTTAGGTTATTCATCCAGAAGTGGTATTGCTGGGTCCATGAGGAGAATGGATCTCAATTTTCTGAGAAACCACCACACTGCATTCCAGAGTGGCTAAACAAGCTCACACTCCCACCAATAATGGAGGAGTGCTCCCCTTGCTCTGCACCCTCTCCGGCAGAGGCTGTCCTCTGTGTCTTTTACCTCAGCCAATCAGACAGGTGTCAGGAGGTATCTCAAAGTTGTTTTGATTTGCATTTCTTTGATGAATAAAGATGCTGCAAACTATTTCAGGTGCCTTTCAGCCATTCCTAATTCTTCTGCTGAGAATTCCCTTTTTTGATCTAAACCCCATTTTTGATTGGGTTATTCAAGATTCCCAAATCTAGAATTCTTGAGCTCTAGATTCTTGAGTTCTTTCTATACCTTAGAAATCAGTCCTCTATCAGTTGTAGGATTGGTGAAAATCTTTTCCCATTCTGTACACTGTCGTTTTGTCCTATTGACAGTGTCCTTGGCTTTACAGATGCTTTTCAGCTTCAGGAGATACCGCTTATTGATTGTTGATATTAGTGTCTGTGAAACTGGTGTTATATTGAGAAAGTAGTCAAATGTGCCAATTCGTATTAGTGTATTTCCCATTTTATTTTCTATCAGGTTTAAAGTGGCTAGGTTTATGTTGAGGTCTTTGATCCATTTGGAATTGAGTTTTGTGCAGGGTGACAGGCTTGGATATATTTGCATTTTTCTATACACTACCATCCAGCTATGGCAACACAATTTGATAACGATACTATCTTTTTTTCCATTGAATATTTTGGGCCTCTTTGTCAAAGATCAGGTGTTCATAGGTTTTTGGGTTAATTTCTGGATCCTCAGTTCTATTCCATATTTCCACAAGTCTGTTTTTATGCCAGTACCAAGCTATTTTTATTACTGTAGCTCAATAGTATAACTTGAACTCAGAGATGGTGATGCCTCCTGAGTGTCTTTTGTGAGCAAAATTGTTTTGGAAATCCTGGCTTTCCTGTTATTCCAGATGAAATTGAGTATTGTTCTCTCAAGTTCCAAACAATAATGTGTTGGGATTTTGATGGGCAGTGCATTGATTCTGTAGATTGCTTTTGGTAGAATTGCCTTTTTTTTTTTATGTTATTCCTACCTATCCCGGAACATAGGAGAACTTTTCATTTTCTGATATCCTCTTCAATTACTTTCTTTAGTTATTTAAAACTTTTGTCAAATAGATCTGATACTTCTTTGTTTATAGTTACTCCAAGGTATTTAATACTATTTGCAGCTATTATAAAAGGTAATGTTCCCTAATTTCTTTTTTAGCCCCTCTGTCTTAAGTGTATAGAAGGGCTACTGATTTCTTTGAGTTAATCTTGTATCCTGCTACATTGATGAAGGTGATTATCAGCCATAGAAGTTCCTTGGAAGAATTTTGTGGGTCACTTATGTATACAATCATATCATCTGCAAACAGAGATCGGTTTTACTTCTTCTTTTCCAATTTGTATCCCCTTAATCTTCTTATGTTCTCTTATTGCTATAGCTATAACTTTGAGAACTATATTGAATAGAAAAGTGGAGAGAGGACATCCTTTTCTGGTTTCTGATTTTAGTGGGATTCCTTTGAGTTTTCTTCCATTATATTTGATGCTGGCTGTTGGCTTCTTGTAAATCGCCTTTATTATATTTAGGTATTCTCCCTGTATTCCTGATCTCTCCAGGGCTTTTATCATAAAGGAGTGTTGGATTTTGTCAAAGGCTTTTTCAACATCTAAGGATATGATCATGTGGTTTTGTAACTTAATTTGTTTATATGATCGATAAATTTTAAGAGTTTTCATATGTTAAACCAGCCCTGCAATTCTGAGATGGAGCCTACTTGGTTGTGGTGGGTGACATTTTTTATATATTGTTGTATACTGTTTGCTAAAATTTTTGTGAGAATTTTAGCATCATATTCATGAGGAAAATTGGTCTGTAATTCTCCTTCTTTGTTGTGTCTTTGAGTGGCTTGGGTATTAGGGTAACTTTGGCCTCAGAAAAGGAATGTGGCAATATGCCTTAAGTTTCTACTGTGCGAAACAGTTTGAGAAGTAATGGTAATAAGTCTTCTTTGAATGTCTGGTAGAATTGTACACTGAAACCATCTGGACCTGGGCTTTTATTTTTTGGGAGGCTTGTAATGACAGCTTCAATTTCCTTATGTGTTATAGGCCTGTTTAGGTAATTAATCTGTTCTTCATTTAATTTTGGTAAATGGTACCTGTCCAGAAAGCTGTCCATTTCTTCTAGGTTTTTTTCATTTTTTTTGGAATACATATTTTCAAAGTATGATCTGATAATTATCTGGATTTCCTGTGGGTCTGTTGTTATGCCCCCTTTTCATTTCTGATTTTGTTGATTTGGACACTCTCTCTCTGTTTTTTGATTAGTTTGGATAAGGGCTTATCTATCTTGTTGACTTTCTCATAGAACCAAATCTTAGATTCATTGATTCTTTGTATTGATCTTTTTTTTCAGTAGTATTGATTTAAGCTCTGAGTTTGATTATTTCCTGCCATCCACTCCTTCTAGGTGAGTTTGCTTCTAATTGTTCTAAAGCTTTCAGCTGAGCTGTTAGTTCTCTACTGTGGAATTTCTCTAGGTATTTGAATATAGGTATCTTGTGCTATGAATTTTCTTCTTAAGACTGCTTTCATTGTGTCCCACAATTTTGGGAACATTGTGGATTTATTTTCATTAAATTCGAGGAAGACTTTTATTTCTTTCTTAATTTCTTCCTTGACCCAGATATGGTTCAGCTGAGTGATGTTTAGTTTTAATGAGTTGGTAGGATTTCTGTGATTTTTGATGTTGTTGAACTTTAACTTTAGGACCTGGTGGTCCGATATGTTTCAAGGGATTATTTTCATTTGTTTTGTATCTGTTTATATTTTGTTTATGACCAAGTATGTGGTCAGTTTTCGAGAAAGTTTGATGAGGAGCTGAGAAATATGTATATTATTTTGCATTAGTTTGGAAGCTTCTGTAGATATCTGATAAATCCATTTGCATCATACCCTCTATTAGACTCCTAATTTCTCTGTTGCATCTCTGTCTGGTTGACCTTTCCAGGGATGAAAGTGGGTTGAAGCCTCCCACTATTAGAGTGTGAGAGTTAATGTGGGATTTGAGCTTTAGCACTGTTTCTTTTATATAGGTATGTGCCCTAATATTAGGGGTATAAGTATTCAGGATTGAAATGATTTTTATCTTCTTTATAGTTATTGTTATCTTTTCAGCATTTTAAATTCATTTTACTGTTTTTTTTGATAAATACAAAATAAATAAAGAAGAAAAACAAAGGAGAAAAAAAAAAAGAAATCTCCTCTTGACCAATTTTTTGTGTGATGCATAAGTAATTACCATCTGGGTCCCTTTTAATTGCTTTTAGCTTAAAGTATACTTTGTTATATATTAGGATGGCAACCCCAGCTTGATTTTTAGAACCGTTTTAGTGGAAAACCTTTTCCCAACCCTATTCTCTGAGCCTCTCTCTCTCTTTGTGGTTTAGGTATGTTTCTTATAGGCAACAGAAGGATGGCTTCTGTTCTTGTATCCATCTTGTTAGTGTTTGTCTTTTTATAGGAGAGTTGAGTCCATTGATGTTAAGGGATATTAGTTAATGCTGATATTTCCTGCTATTTTGGGTGGTAACTTGTTTGTATTTCCTTTATCTAGGGTATTCTTCTGTGGGATTATTTATTGTTTGTGGTTTTATGGGTGTATCTGGGGTCCTTAGGTTGGAGTTTTCCCTCTAATGTTTTATGTAGTGTTGGATTGGTAGATAGGTATTATTTCAGTCTGACTTTGTCATGAAATATCTTGTTTATTCCATCTATGGTGATTGATAGTTTTGCAGGGTATAGTATTCTAGTTTGTCAGCCATGCTCTCTTAGCATCTGTATAACTTCTGACCAAGCCCTTCTAGCTTTCATTTTTTTCCATTGAATAGTCAAGTGTTATTCTGATGGGTCTTCCTTTATAGGTAATTTGGCCCTTTCCTTTTGCAGCTTTTAAGTTTTTTCTTTGTTCTGTATGTTTTGTAGCTTAATTATTACATGGTGCACTGACTTTTTTGGGGGGTCATATCTATGTGGTATTCAGAAAGCTTCTTGTATCTTCATAGGCATTTCCTTTTTCAAGTTATGAATCTTTTCTTCTATGATTCTATTGAATATGTTATCTGTGCCTTTGAGCTAGTATTCTTTTTCTTCTTCTATTCCTATTGTTCTCAAGTTAGGTCTTTTCATGGTGACCCAAATTTCCTGAATATTTTGTGTTATGGCTTTTTTGGATTAGTATTTTCTTAGACTGATATATCTATTTCAGCTACTGAGTCTTCCTCTTTGTAGATAATCTCTTCCATCTATTGGATTGTGTTGGTTATTCTTGTTTCTGTAGTTCCAGCTTGTTTTCTTCAGGTTTTCTATTTCCATCTTTGCTTCATTTTGTGCCTTTTTTATTGCTTCTATTTTAGTTTTTAGTTCCTGGCATGTTTCTTTAATAGATTTGTTCATCTCTTCCAATTTTTTTTTGGTTGTATTTTCTTCTATTTCTTTAAGGGAATTTTTCATATCTTCTTTGAGGGCTTCAATGATATTCATAAAGGTAGTTTTGTTTTTGCTTCCTTCTGTTTCCTCTTTATTGCTCAGTTCAGGTGTTGTGGTTGTAGAACCACCACTTTCCTCTGGAGTTACCTTGTTGTTCTTTATATTTTTATATATATTTTTGCACTGCTGTCTGCCCATGGCTTCAGTGGTTCATGATTAGGTGACTCCTGGTTAGCTGTGTCAAGCGAACTTGTGTGTCTCCTGTCACCTCTGATCAAGTGGTCTGCTCATACTCTGACTCTGCTCTGGGTGAGGGTCTGAATTTCAAATCCTTAGTCTTTCTCTGCTGATGCAGTTGAGTGTGGGGTTGCTGTGTGATGCCCCCTCTTTTAGGTACAGCTGGAAGAGACCCTCACAGGCAACTCTATTGCTGTCAGCTAATTTGTGTGTGGAGACAAGCACCACAGACAGAACTTGGTCCCAAAACCAGAACCGGAACACAATTTTCCCTGGCAGGGATTCAGTGGCTGGGGCCTGTAGGGAGCTGAATTGTACCATGCCCTAAAGGTGGTGCTGGTTTCTGCCTTCCACCTTTCTGATGGGATGGTGAGTGCTCTTGGGAGTAAACAACTCCTATTGGCTGTAGGCAAGGATGGTGGCTTGCTTCCGGCGCCTCGGGACCTATGGGTGATGTCCACGTGGCTTACCAGGATTGGAGGCCCAAAGGGTATTTAGCCACTAGCGGACTTCCCCTGGGGTCGTTCGTCCTTTGTGAGAGAGTGGTCGTTTGTCATATGTCTGAGAGTGAGAGTGAGAGTGAGTGAGTGAAAAACAAGAAGATATTTGAATGGTCCAAATAAACTGCAGAGAGAAGGATCCGGTGTTGAGTGTTCCTTGCTGGTGAGGTGGCACGCGACAGGGGCCTGCTGACCTCACCTCACTTCTGGGTGGAGTCTGAGTCTAGATTTCAAAGTCCTCAGTCCTTTTCTGTTGAAGCAGTTGAAGGTGGAGTGGCTGTGCAAGTTCTCTTGTTTTAGTAGCAGCAGGAGGAACCCTCACAGCCAAAGACTATTCCTGTCTGCTGAGGAGTGTGTTGAGACATGCGCCACAGATAGAACCTGGTCCTGGAGCCAGAATTGTAACTGGAATACCTATATTAATTCTTACATTCAATTATAAAATAGATGATTTAGTATACATAGCAACTTTCAAGTAAAAGTATTACAAATGGTAAATGAAGTATGCTCTAATACTAGTCAGTGTTAGAATATTTATATAAGTTGCACAAAATATGGACATGGTACTAGAGCTTATAGAAGACATGGTGGCTGTAGAGCAACCAAGCTTTATGTTAATGCATTGTAAACTCTTCACTGGTTTAAAAAATTTAGAACATACCAATGAATAAAAAAGTAAAAGGTATTCAATAAATAAAAGAAAAATGAAATAGTAGTATAGAAAACAGGAGAAGGAAGGCTTTTATTGAAATTGTGGTATGCAGATATATGTAAAACCACTGAAAAAATGTGACTTTGTTAATTTAGTGACTACAAATAGTGACTGAAGAATACAAAACAATCCATTTTTCTCTCATAAGAAATGTAATATAAGTTTTCTGCTATAGTCTGAAGTTTTTGACCTGTCCTTTCTGGCCTAGCTTGAGGTCTTAATCTGTAGCCCTATATGGTCCCAAAAAAATCACATAAAGGCTCATATTAATTACATGCTCTTCAGCTTATGGCTGAAGTTTATTGCTAGCTAGCTCTCCTATCTTAATCCAAAACATTCCTATTATTCTGGCTTTCGATGTGGCTTGTGGCTTAACTCTACTCCATTACATATTGCTTCTTGGGTGGCTTAATTGCATCTCCTTGTGACTTGATGCTCTCTCCCTCCTTTATCTGTGCTTGGATTTCCTGCCTAACTATAAGCTGACTTGACATGGGCCAATACAATTCCTATATTATCCAATGATAATTTATAAAGTACAGAAAGACATCCATCATCATTTCTCCTTTTCTGTTTAATCAAAAAGTATGGTTTCCACTTCAACATAGCAAAATTTCATATAACAAAACAGCTATCAACAAGAAGTACAGTTACAATTTCTAGTTGATTTGCATTCAGCAAAATTACAGAAATATTCTATTATTTACCTTATTCCTGTGTGGTCAATGTTTACATCTAATTTACCTTTTAGTATAAATAATGAAAACCATAATTTTCACAATCTAATCTTCTACTATATCAAAGGCCATAGAATGACATACCTAAGTAAACAGAAAAAAAACAGCAATATCCATAATTTAAAACTGACAGAAATTATATCTGGCTGCCTGGAAAAACATGCAAAGTTACTTTGTGACATTGGAGCATCCATTTTTAAACTACAGGCCTAAAGTTTCTGGCAGACTTCTTTGAAGCAAGAAATTTGAAGGGCTATTCCATCTATTTTTGTATAATTTGTCAGTTGTTTCCTCCTGTGTCCTGCAGAATGTCTGGCTGTTTTCTCTGTAAAGCAGAAACCTGAAAGGTCATCTCAGCTTTTTCTGCCAAAGTTACCATGGCACTTTCCTGTAAATTCTGCATGTTCATTTTGTACAGCATACTATAATGCAGTTGAGGCAAGAACAATTTATTGTCCAGTGGCTAACTTTTGTTGCAAAGAATGTAAACCCCACATGGAGCTTTTTCAAAGCCTATCATCCTCTTGAAGTAGATTTGTGCTGCCAGAAGCAGACCTGTCTTACTATCCAGAAAAGTCTCAACATATTTTACTTACCATATTTTGAAGGTCTTTGAATTATTGGAAGATTACCTATCTAATTGTATTATATATTTGTATACCTAAAATAATTTAACATGATTATAAGTTTGTTATCACAGATGACAATTAATCATCATTTCTTAATTATACATTACAATTTTAAATGAGTTCCATGAACATAATACCTTAAACAAAAGCAGAAATATAAATATAATATAACAAAATTGACCTTAAATTTGTATTAATACAGCAAAATCCATACCAATGTAAAATATTTTGAGATTAACAGCCATTTTTTGGATTAAAGTAGACTGAAAAATCTATTTTTAAATCATTTCTGTCTTATACCCCACATTTGTCTTTAGAAAGAGATTGAATATGACCATTAACTATATTAAAAACAAACATTTATCAATAATCTTAATACAACCTATTTTTATTAATGTACCTTGCCATGTGCCACATGACTTACCTGTGCTCTATTCCTTATTGTCTCTTGGTTGGCTAGATTGTGTTTTCTTAAGATTTTATCCTCCATCCTCTTTATCTGTGCTTGGATTATCCACCTGACAATAAGCTGGCCTGCCTTAGGTCAAAACAAATTTTTATTATCCAATGATGTTTAATATTATACAGATAGACATCCCACATCAGGGTGTTATCAAAATAAATTAAAATCTGAGATATGAAACAAATTAAATAAAAGTGTGTTTGCTATTTTTCTGAATAATTTTATAAGAAAAAATATGAAGTTTCTATTGAAAAGCTTATAAAATGAAGTAATTAACTAAAATATAAAAACAGCATCTGATGAATCTCTTATTTAAATAATAATAAAAATATTATTTAAATTAAACAATAAAATTGGTATATGCTTGGTGATGTAGCACTTCCTTGAAATAATGGAGTTGTATGGTGATTATAATAGAAGAAATGGATAAAAATTCTATACTAACAATGGTATACTGAGCAAAGCCTTTTTAATACCACTATCACATGACTTTTAAAAAGTGAGAGAGAGGCAGAGGGACAGACATCTCTCTGAACAACCTGACCCCATGGTGTCTGAGGCAGAGTGATAGTCAGGTGCCTTCAGATAGCAAGGATCCCAGGTTCAGCACTGAGTGGGAGGTGAGCTAGTTCCAGCCCCTGCCTCTCCTGGGAAACTCATCCCAGAGGACAGAGCCACAGTCCCAGATTTGACATCATGTATAGACCTGCCCTGAACCAGGGCTGAGAGAAGTCATTCTCAGGAATTCCAGGGGTCACATCAAAGACACCGGGGCCCCAATTTCAAGGCAGGCTCCATCATCACAGAGGCATGGACTTCTCTCTGTAAAGAATGACCCCTCATTGTCCAAGGAAGAGTGGGAGTCAGATGGCTTCAGACAACAAGGATCCTGTGGTCTTACAAGAGGAAGAAATTGTGAACACTTGGTGTCCAGAGCAGACAGGAGACACACAATCCTTGTAGCCACAACTGATTAAGAGTCCACTAAGACCTGATTAGGAGTGAACCAAGGAAGTAATGGGCATACATCAGTGCAAGAATACATATAACATTATAAAGAACAAGGAACAACCAGAAGTTGATATCTCTAAAATACCAGGAAATGAACAGAACAATGAAGGAGAAAGAGAAGGAAACAATAATACAAATACCTTTAGGAAAATTATAAAAGCCTTTAAAGAAGATATAAAAATGTCACTTAAAGAAATAGAAGAAAAAACAAAAAAATTGGAAGAGATGAACAAATCCTTGACAGACAATCAAGAAAGAGAAATCTAACAAACAAAAGAATCATTCCAGGAACTAACAATTAAAATAGAAATAATAAAGAAGGCACAAAACAAAGCAAAGGATGAAATAGAGAATCTGAAAAATTAATCTGGAACTACAGATAGAAGCATAAGAAACAGAGTCCAAGAGATGGAAGAAAGAATTTGTGAAGTAGAAGAGTCAATAGTGGAAATCGATAAATCACTCAAAGAAAAGACCAAAACCAAAAAAGTCATAACATAAGTGGTTCAGGAAATTTGGGACACCATGAAAAGACCAAATCTGAGAATAATAGAAATAGAAGAAAGAGAAAAATACTAGCTCAAAGGAACAGATATTGTATTCAATAAAATCATAGAAGAAAACTCCCAACCTAAAGTAGGAAATGTCTATAAAGACTCAAGAAGCTTAAAGAGCATCTAATTTAATAGGTTAGATCCCCCAAAACTCTGCGCATCATATAATAATTAAGCCAGAAAATATACAGGACAAAGAAAAATATTAAGAGCTTCAAAGGAAAAAGGCCAACTTACCTATAAAGGCAGACCCATCAGAATAACAACTGACTATTCAATGGAAACAATGAAAGCAAGATGATCCTGGTGAGAAGTTATACAGACACTAAAAGAGCATTACTGCCAACCCAGATTGCCACACCCAGAAAAATTATTAATCACCATAGTTGAAGAAAGCAAGATATTTCATGACAAAGACAAGTTGAAACAACACTACAAAAAGCAATTGAGAAAAAACTACAACCTAAGGAACCCAGATATACCCAAGAAACCAAAAACAATGTATAATCTGCATACTAGTGAAATACCTCAACTCCAAAGACAATCACAGGCTCAGAGTGAAGGGTTAGGAAAAGACTTTTCAATCAAATGGCCCCTAGAAACAAGCTAGTGTTGCTATCCTAGTATCTAACAAAGTAGACTTCAAACTAAAATCAATCAAAAGATACCAGGATGAACATTATTTATTCATGTCAGGACAAATCAATCAAGATGAGATCTTAATCCTGAATATTTATGCCCCTAATATAAGGGCACTATCATATGCAAAAGAAACAGTAGTAAAGCTTAAAACCCACATCAAATATCATACTCAAATATGAATATTTGACCTCAATACCATACTTTCACTCTTGGATAGATCAACAAGACAGTCTGAAGAAAGAAATAAGGGTTCTAACAGATGTTATGATGCAAACAGACTTAATAGATATTTACAGAAGCTTTTATACAAACACAAAGGAATAGACATATTTCTTAGGATCCCATGGAACTGTCTCTAAAATTGATCACATACTTGATCATAAGGCAAATATCAATAGATACAAAAAATGGGAATAAGCCCTTGTATAATATCTGACTACCATAGCCTAAAGTTAGGATTCAACAACAACAAAAATCAAAGAAATGTTGTTGAAGGTTTCTGGGCCCTTTTGTGCCTGAAGGTTTGGACCTGGTCTGCAGTTGCTTTTGTCCTCCAAAGAAATGAATCAGATTAATTTCATACTGCTTGGTCCATGTCTCAAGCACATTACTAGCTAGCTCTTTCATATTAATTCAACCCATTTCTTATATTCTATCTGCCACATGGCCCAGCCTGTGGCTCACCAGGATTCCTAACATATCTCTTCTTCATGGGTCAGATGGTGAATGACTACCTTCACCCTCCTTCTACCTGTCTATCCTCTGATTCTCCATGCACTTCTACAGTACTCTACACAGGCCAAAACAGCTCCTTTATTTACGGAATACAGAGAACATTCCACCACATAGAAAGCTTACAAACTCAGGGAAACTGAATATCTCAACATTGCACAAACTCTGGGTCAAGGAAGAAGTTAAAAAAAAATCAAAGACTTTCTAGAATTTAAGAAAATGAATCCATGAGATACCCAAATTATGGGACACAATGAAAGCAGTATTAAAATAATATGGAGAAGAGAGATTGACTGGAAGGGGCAAGAGTGGTAAAGGAGCTTGAACAAGGATATGCACTGATTTTAAAATGTCTTTATTCATAATAAATAAATAAAAAAGAAAATACATAGCACTAGATGCCTGTATAAAAAAACAAGAAAAAGCTCAAACAAGAGACCTAACAACTCAGCTGAAGGCTTTAAAACAATTAGAATCAAACTCACCTAGAAGGAGCAGACTGCAGGAAATAATCAAATTTAGGGCTAAAATCAGTACAATAGAAACAAAGAAAACAATACAAAAAAATGAATCAAAAAGTTGGTTCTTTGAGAAAGTCAACAAGATAGACAAATCCTTATACAAACAAATCAAAAGACACAGAGAGAGTATTCAAATTAACACAATCAGAAATGAAAAGTGTGACATAACAACAGACCCCCAGGAAATTCAGAAAATTATCAAGTCCTACTTTGAGAATCTATACATTACTAAAATGGTACATCTACACAATGGAGTACTACTGAGCAGTTAGAAAAAATGATATCCTAATATTTGTAGGAAAATGGATGGATTTGGAGAATATCCTCCAGAGCAAGGTATCATAAACCCAGAAAAATAAGCAGGGGATGTATTCACTCATTAGTGGACTCTAAACAAGAAAGCAAAAAGCAAAGCATGTCCAAGCTGCAAACCACAACCACTGAACAGTTTGGGATCTGAAACACCTTGGACTGACAGCTTGAACCCCCCTCCCTCTAGAGGAACACATGACTCAGCCTTGATTTGGGGGTGAGGAAAATGGATCTGCCAGGAGTGGATGATGAACTAAGCCATATTGGAACCTTGGGACCTCCTGTCCTTGCTGGGGAGGAGATGGGGAGATGTGGAGAAAAAAGAGTGACTGGAGGGGGTGAAAGGAGGAAGGGACCTTGAATAGGCATATACACGGACAGAAAATGTGACTTTATTCATAATAAAAAAAAGAAAGAGAAAAAAAGGAGGTAGTGGAAAGAATAAAAAGGAGATTTCAACGTACCTGATATTACTCCCGAGACAAATTTCATGCTCTTTGTCCATATGTTTGTATGTAATTTTGTAAATATATGTTTGGTTTTGGAAAAAAAAAAGAGGAAAAAATAAAAACAAAACAAAATGTAGCTTGTTTCTCTGTGTGTAGAAGGTATAGCCAATGTAAATAAATGGACCCAGTTGACAAAAGAAAAAAAGAAAAAAAAAATGTAGACAGCTTTCTCAATAGTCACTATAGATTTATAGGACTTGATGAAAAGGGCAAAGACATTAGATTTTCCTGTGGGTGACACCCAAGGATTCTTTTTATTTGTTTGTTTGTTTTGGTTTTGTTTTTTTGTTAGACATTCATATGAAATTTTTGGGAGTGTGGTCATATTTTTTATCCATGTATGTCCTTGTTAGGACTCCCTTTCCCCTCCCATCCCTTCCAATGTCCATTTACAACCATTTGTATCAAGAGTCAGAATGATTGATTTATCCTGTCTCATAATATTTTAGATCTAGCTAGATGTACTGTAGCAAGATATTGGAATATTAAGAATAACAGGCAATCCTGAAGCATGTATTATTTATTCTTCTTTATGAATAAAGTCATATTTAAAAATATGTATAAATAAAACCTGTTCTCCACCAAAAAAGAGAAAAGAAATGGAAATGGGGACATAACAACAAACACTCAGGAAATCCAGAGTATTATCAGGTCATACTTTGAAAATGTATGCTCTACTAAAATGGAAAACCTAAAAGACATGGACAGCTTTCTGGACAAGTACCAATTACCAAAATTAAATCAAGAACAGATTAAACACTTAAACAGACCTATATCTCCAAAGAAATTGAAACTGTTATTAAAAGTCTCCCAAATAAAAAAAGCCCAAGTGCAGATGGTTTCAGTACAGAATTCTACCAGACATTCAAAGAACTAATACCAATATTCAACAAAATGTTCCATATAGTGGAAACTGAAGGAACTCTGCCAAACTCTTTTTTATGAGGCCACATTTACACTGATATCCAAGCCACTCAAAGAAGCAACTAAGAAAGAAAACTAAAGACCAATCTCTCTTATGAATATTGAGGCAAAAATGTTCATCATAATTCTGGCTAACTGATTACAACAGCATATAAAAAGTCATCCACCATGATCAAGCAGGCTTTATCCAAAAATGCAGGATGTTTCAGCATACAAAAAACGATTAATGTCATCCATCCTATAAACAATTTGAAGGAAAAACATATACGATCATTTCTTTAAATGCTGAAAAATCCTTGGATGAAGTCCAATACTTTTTTTACAATAAATATCTTGGAGAGATCAAGAATACAGGAAAAATTTCTAAGTATAATAAAGGTGATTTACAAGAAGCTAAAGGCCAACATCAAACTAAATGGAGAGAAACTCAAAGCAATCCCATTAAAATCACTAACTAGACCAGGCTGTCCCCTCTCCCTGTATATATTCAGTACAGTTTTTGAAGTTTTAGCAAAAGCAATAGGAGAACAAAAGGAAACTAAGAAGATACAAATTGGGAAAGAAGTCAAACTGTCTTTGTTTGCAGATGACATGATTGAATACATAATTAACCCACAATATTCTACCAGGAGAATTCTACAGCTGATAAACCCTTTCAGCAATGTAGAAGGATACAAGATTAATTTAAAAAAAAAAAAAACAAACTCTTTAGCTCTCCTATAAAATAGACAAACAGGCTGAAAAAGAAATAAGAGAAACATCACCCTTTATAATAGCTGCAAAGAGCATAAACTACCTTGGTGCAACTATAACCAAAGAAGTAATAGATCTGTTTGATAAAAACTTAAAATCACTGAAGAAAGAATACTAAGAGGACATCAGTAAATGGAAAGATCTCCAGTGGTCCTGGATAGGTAGGATTCACATATTAAAATAGCAATCTTACCAAAAGCAATCTACAGATTCAATGCAATTCCCATCAAAATCCCAAAACAATTTTTTACAGACATTGAAAGAACAATACTAAACTTTATTTTGAATAACAGGAAAACAAGGATTGTTAAAACAGTTTTGCTGAACAAAAGAACATCAGCAGGCATCACCATCCCTGACTTCAAGCTATACTATAGAGCTACAGTAATAAAAACAGCCTGGTACTGGCATAAAAACTGACATGTGGACCAATGGAATAGAATTGAGGATGCAGACATTAACCCAAAAACCTATGAACACCTGATCTTTGACAAAGAGGCCCAAAACATTCAATGGAATAAAGATAGTATATTTAACAAATGGTGTTGGCATAGCTGGATGGAAGTGTGGAGAATAATGAAAATAGATCCAAGCCTATCATCCTCCACAAAACTCAAATCCAAGTAGATCAAAGACCTCAACATAAAACCATCTACTCTGAACCTGATAGAAAAGAAAATGGGAAGTACTCTCCAACACATTGGCACAGGTGACCACTTCCTAAATATAACACCAGTGGCACAGACACTAAGAACAACAATCAATAAGTGACACCTCCTGAAACTGAGAAGCTTCTGTATAGCCAAGGACACTGTCAATAAGAAAAAATGACAGCCTACAGAAAGGGAAAAGATTTTTGCCAACCCTACAAGTGACAGAGAAGTCAAGAAACTAGAATGTGAAACCTTGAATAACCCAATCAAAAAATGGGATTCAGAATTAAAAAGGGAATTCTCAGGAGTAGAATTACAAATGGCTAAAAGGCACTTGAGAAAGTACTCAAGATCTTTAGCCATCAGAGAAATGCAACTTTGATATACCACCTTATACCTGTCAGAATGGCTACGATCAAAAACACAGATGACAGCCTCTGCTGCAGAGGATGTGGAATATTGTTGGTGAGAGTGTAAACTTGTTCAGGCACTCTGGAATGCAGTATGGAGTTTTTCTAGAAAATTCGGCATCACTTTCCCCAAGGATCCAGCAATAGCACTTTTGGGCATATAACATAAAAATGCTTATTCATACCCCAAAAGAATTAGCTCAACTATGTTCATAGCAACATTATTTGTAATAGCAAGAACCTAGAAACAACCTAGATGCCCCTCAAGTGAGAAATGGATTAACAAACTGTGGTACATCCACACAATGGGAATATTACTCAGCAGTAAGAAAAAATGATATTCTAAAATTCACGGGCAAATGGATGGACTTGGAGAATATCCTCCTGAATGAGGTATCACAAACTCAGAAGGAAAAGCAGTGGTTATACTCACTCATCAGTGGACTTCAAGCAAACCATTCATTTTTCATTGAAAAATGATGGGTTCGGGACCTGTGCTCTCTGCGGCGTCCCAGCGCACTCTGGAGCAGGGGCAGCTGAACTCTGCACCTGGCCACACCCGCAGCCCCTGCTGCTGCTCAGGGAATCTACTAGGAGCCCTGCTGCGACCCTGAACTGAGTGTTCTGAGCAAACTAACTGCAGGGGTCTCTGAGGGGCGGATTCGAACCCTGACCAGAGGTGAGG
>PVIH01011719.1:18513-67704 GCA_004025045.1 Sigmodon hispidus | reverse complement strand
GCAGAGGAAAAAAAAAAAAAAAGTGACCAGATGTGTTGGGAGGGGGAAGAGACCTTGAATAAGGATATACAGGGATGGAAAAAAAAAAAAAAATTCAGAGGGAAAGATGAACACAAAGAAAGTATAGGTGTAGCAATCTTATTTGTATGTCTACCCTTGATAAGCCATGCTTATCATTCTTATCCTCTATATAGTTATTGTTAACTCTTCCACATTTTAAATTCTTTTTACTGTGTTTTTTTTAATAAATACAAAATAAAGGAAAAAAAAATAAATTTTGTTCTCACATGTATATAATATATTCTGATTGCTATCCCACACACCCTTCTTATTTCTTTCCTACTCTTTCCAAATAGTTGCTATATTGTGTTTAACTCTGAGAAAATGAATACCTACTAGTATTTTTCTGTATATGTGCATGCATGTGTGTGCACATGTGTGTGTATATATGTGGGGGGCATGTGGGCATGTATGTGTGGTTTTGGGGGGTATTCACTCCTGTGAAAACATACATAGAAGCTAGAGATTTTCAGCCTGTATATGTCTTTTAGAAGTCTCTTCACTGAAACTACAGTTCATGCCTTTGGTTAGATTGGCTTGCTGAAGAGCTCTTGGTATCTACCAGTTTCTACTGCTCAGTTTTGGGGTTATGGATAATGAGACAACTTTAGGCTTTTATGTCAGTGAGCCCTATCTATTCTCAGCTCCTCATGCTTAGGCAATAAGGGAGTTATGGAAGCAGATTATTCTTTAAAACTCTGAGTTTTTCTTGTTCTTTTCTCCATTTCTCTTCTTCCTTCTTGAATCTATCATTTTTTCTTTTGTGTCTTTAATAACATCTGTAATACAACACTGAATAAAATATGAGTATACACCCTCATCTTGTTACCAATCTAGTGAAGTGCAAGCTGCTTTTATGTCAACTTGTTATGAGCCAGAATCACTTGCAAACAGGGAATTCCAGTCTAGAAAACGCCCCTGGGGACAAGTCTATTATGGTTTATTTTCTGGATTGATAACTGGTGAGAGAGATCCCACTGCTCTTGGGCTGGATGTCCTGGCTTCTGTAATGAAGCAGGCTGAGCAAGCCATGAGGATCATTTTAGTAAGCAGAAGCCTTCCTTGCCCTCTAGACCAGCTCCTACCTCCAGGTTTTGTCCTGTTTGAGATCCTATCTTGACTGCCTTTGATAATGAACTCTTGCTATGAAAGTATAAATGAAATTTCTACTTAAGTTGGTCATTCTGATTAATTATAGCAATAGTTTTCATCTATGACCTCTGAGCTAGCCATGCAGTCACAGATCTTTGACCCAGTTATCAGTGTCATTTATGGGTTCTAACTTGAATTATGAGCTTTAAATTCAACCACAAAGTTACTCCCACAATATTTCTTCCACTATTCCATCAGTGGGCATATCTTTCAGGCAAATTATGGTTATAGCTCAAACAATTCATAGTTGAAAAATACCATTGATGATAATTTTCTCTTCCAGTAGCATACTTTAAGCATCAGAAAACTTGGTAAGTAAAGAAAAAACTTCTGGTTTGATACCAGAAGTTTGTTTTTTATTCTGTAACTCAGGCATGGGATATCTTCAGCAATATGACCTTAGTGTCAAATTTGAGGAGGGTAACAAAGGGCACTTGCAATACACTATAATGTTTCAGAGGTATATGGGTCCTTACTGATCAACAGCTTGAAAAGATAAAAGACATGAAGGTGAAGGCAGTGAGCTTTTTATTTGATAGGCTATTGTGTCTGGGGAAGGCACTGTCCCTGGCTATAGGGAAACACCACTTAAACTCTTGTGTGTGTGTGTGTGTGTGTGTGTGCATATACATATTAGGAATCTTCTATGCTTTCCACTGGCATTTTAGGAGTTCTTTGATGTTAGTCATTCTTTCTCATACTTTTTCTTCTTTTTAAGCAATTATATTTATACATGTACAAATGCCATAATTACTGCAGTACATAAAGCAAGATATCTTTATAGTTGTATCTTTATTATGGAACATATTTTTTAATATAATAAGAACATTTTAATACAATTTGTTTTTTAAATAACTCAATTTTAATGTGGTATTGATATTACATATTTTTTCTCTGAAATATCTTCTCAATTTATTTTTAGCTGAATGGTTCATACTAACAGTACCTCTTATTTAATCCAAGAATGCTTGGATTTCTAGTGATTTCCAGTTCTAATCCTGCCATGAATTTTCATTTCTGTATTTTGATAGCAAATAAATACATAAAATATATTTAGTGCTGAAACTGTAATTTAAAATTTGAGCTTCATGACTTCCATTTTCAATGCTCATTCGAACTGTTATGAGATCATTAAGTCATATAGTCTTCTGGTCTTGTTAATTTTGGTATGTGATTTTTTTTCCTATTTCCAAGGATTTTTCTTATACCTAAGTAAAACAATATGCTTTGGATTTATGTTAAATTTATGCACACAATAAATATGCATGATATAATACAAATGAAGTAATGGAATTTGGCACTAGACAGAGAAAATAAATTTTTCTGGAATAAATAGGACATATAAAAATAGGACAAAAATTTATGCTTTATGAAAAATAATTCTTGAATATAATTCATTAAAATCAGAAGTTTCAAATATTTATACAGGTAATCCTTAAAAATATTACTGTAAGTAGGCTGTGAAATAAAGACAATGTCTAAATTTAATTAACATCTATTTTGGTGGTAGAATACATTAAAGGCAATATACTAGAAGCAATATCTCACCAGAACAGACCTATGTTGAAACTTTATACTTAAACTTTAATGTTTTGAATAAAATATTTTAACTAATTATTTTTTAAAAACAATGACATAGAGCTATTCTATAAAACAAATACAAAAATAACCAAGAAAATAAAATAATCAATAGAGACAAAAGCAGAAAAATTGGCTAGAGGAGGCAATTTAGTGGAAGAATCCTTGCTTAGAATGGGATAGTCTGTGAGTTTGATCTTCAGCACAGGAAGGGTTAGGAAGAGCAAGACTAACTAAATAGAAAATATAAATAAGGGTAGAAATGATCAGTAAAATTACCAAAAGGCTTTTAAAGTGATCAAAATGGACAAGTTCAGACAAGTTCCACCAATTAGAAGTATAAACTAAAGTAGGAATAAAAAACAAAAGTATAATGAAATACCTTACTAAATATAGAACTGTTTTATATAGTTTATGATAAACACTGAACACATTTGTAAGAATAATTTTCTAGGGGAACAAATGAATTTGAGCAATAATATAAAAATGCTGATAAAATGAAGGAAATACTTTAAATTTTCCATTGTAATAATCAAGGATGAAACTTGAGTCGTTTTATAGGCAAAAGTAATTGTACTTTTGTAAGGATAACTTCTTAATTATATAGAAATTTATATGTAATAATGAGGCAAAAATCTTCCCAAAGCATTGTATGAATATAATACGACTCTAGTAGTAAAATGAAACAAAGATAGCAGATAAAAGAAAACTCATAAACAAATGCGATAATCATAATGGAAATATTTGCAAATTAATTTTAAAATGTGTTAGTAGACTGCTATAATATGTCCAAAGGGCATATACTGAGGATGCAAAAGCATTTCACATTATGAAACATGTGAATTAATTTAATTGGACAGCAACAAATTAGAAAGAGAACAAACATCCAAGCGTCTCCATATGGGTGAATAAATCATTTGATTCATTACAATATTTGTTACTAACTCAGAAAAGAGAATTCTTACTAAGCTAAATATTGAACTTGGCTTAAGTACTAGACCTTGATTCAACAATCTTTTATAAACACAAATAAAACTTCATAAATATTGGTAAAAATATTGTAAACTAGGATGTATGTTAGTTCTGCTCCCTCTCCTAAAATGTCCCTGTCCTTTAGAATTGTGCTAACGGAGCTTTGCAGGTTGTGATGAATTTAAGGAAGTTGGTATGAGAAGATTATGATTGGTTATGTAAGTGACTGGACTTTGGATATAGAGGAGCACAATGGTAATGAAGAAAGCATAAGCTTGAAAGTTTTGAGGAAGGGTACCTGAGGGATGCACACTGTGAAAGCCCAAAGAAGTAAGCCACCCTGACTCAGAGGGTATGTGAATACCTGGACCTTAGTGGTGTGAGGCTGACATGGGTTTCTGACATTTAGAACTATAATATTTATAGTCTCTGTGGATGTGCATTAAAGTGGCACATATATAAATTAATATATATTTTTTTGATTGGCAATCAGTTGATCTTGTCATATAGTTAAATAAGGAAAGGATTAGTTTCATGTTAACATTTAGAGATGCAAGATCATGTCCAAAATATAGAAGTACAAATACATGGAAACACATATGACAAGATAAACTGATTGTCAATCAAAAGACTAAAAATAAAAAGGAAAATCAACCAAAAGCAATGGGAAAACTGTCAGAAGTGGTAGGCATCCAGGAAGTAGCCAGATTTAAAAAAAAATCAATAGTAAAAATCAATAGCTTTCTTATACACAAGCAATGACTGATTTAAAGTGTAATAGAAAAATGGGATTCATTTAGAATGGACACAAAGCTCATTAAATACTTATGATTAGGTACAACAAGCAACTTGTAAACCTATTTAAAAAAAAAACTATAGAAGTTTATTGAAGGTCATAAAGCAAGCACTGAATAGAAGGGGAAGTTGTACTGTGCCCTTGGTAAAGAAAACTTAATATATGAAAGAAATCTCTTTTTAAAAGTTGCACAAATTAAAGTTAACTTGAAAATTAAAGTTGCAAGGTTAATTTTTAAGAATGTACATTGCAATTTTTTAAATCTATCACAGAATATAATGTTTAAAATAAAGTTAGAAAGCATTAGAAAGAAAAACCAAAGACACAAGACTTCCCCCACCCTAATATTAGGACACATAGAATTTCAGTAATTTATGTGGTTCTTACTAGAAACAATAAGGAAGCTAAATAAACAGAATATAAAGTTCAATGTCTGCTTTTATGACAATTCAACATATCAAATTATTTTTGCCTAATTACAATAATAGGCTTTCTTTTCATTATCTTTTTGGGATTTTTTCCTGGGTTCTCTGTACCCTGACTATAAACAGCTTTACTACATGTTTGCTAAAAACCTAAGTAGAGAACAGTTTTGGAACCACTTAGAATAAAACACAGAAAGCCACTAAAAGTCTAAAAATTGATATTTCTTCTAAATATAATACAAAGAGAAAAAAATCTATGAATCTGACTTCCCATGAATTATAAATTATATATTGTTTAACAGCAGGAAAATATTTGCAAATCTATGAAATTCTGAACACTATGTCATTAAACATCTGGTCATTAAATACTTTAGAAGCCCTACAAAACTCAAAGGACCAAACTGAAGAAACCAGCACATAAGGAATGAGTCACAACTGCACAGGTTCACAGGTTGACAACACACTAAATGCATGCAGTTAGTCAAGTGTTCTCATTATGGTTTGCTGCAACACAAAGTGATCTAAAATTGATCAGTTTAACTTGACAAATGTTTAGCTACCTCATAGTTTGTGTGGTTGGGAATCTGTGAGGTGCTTGACTGTTTCTGACGTGGATGTCTCTCTAGGCACTTCATCTGATAGCCAAGGTTGGAGGTTTTGCAGGATGCAGCCTCAGGATTAACCAGAAAGCCACCTGCTGAGACAGACTAGTGGGTACCATCAGTCTTGAGTACCCTGTATCTGCCTGAATGAGATATTATTCCGCCATGGCACCTGGAGTTCCCAGCATAGGTAGGAGGCAGAGAGAACCTAGGCAGGAAGCTACTATTTTTTTTATGATATCCTGCCACTGGGATATTACTTTTTGTTAAAAAATCAAGCTATGTTTGGATGACATTCAAGTAGTTTTTTTATTTTTATTTTTAACAATGATGAGATCTAATTTAAGATCTGTTCTTGTAACACCATTTTGAAGTGTATAATAATATATTAACTATTGGTGCTATAATGTACAGTAAATACCTAAAATTTATTCATCCTTTATGACAGAAACTCTGTTTTTAGTGACTAGCACATCTCCTTTTCCTAGTCTTCCAGCCTCTGGCATACAATGTGAAGTTTCTGTCCTGGCTTATTGATGGTTTCTGCTTGCAGCCCTGCTGCTGGTTAGCCCCCCCAAAATGACTCAATGACGCTTATATTAATTACATGCTGCTTGGCCTATGGCTCAAGCATATTGCTAGCTAGCTTTTGTGTCTTAATTCAACCCATTTCCATTCAGCTGTCCTACCATGTGGCTTGTGGCTAACCTATTTATTTACTTCTAGCTTTTGGGGCTGCTGGACAGCATCTCTGCTGACACTGCCCTCCTTTATATATGCTTGGATTTCCCGCCCACTTCTAAGATGCCTTGCCATAGGTTGAAACAGTTTCTTTATTTACCAATGATATTCACAGTGTACAGAAAGACATCCTACGTAACTGGTAACTACCATTTAATTAAATTTATGTATTTATTTATTTGACAATCTTAGATAATTCATTTATTTAAGTTGAATCAAACAGTATTTGTCCTTCTGTGACTAAGAAAGCTGTATTATTGACAAGAAATAAGTTAGAAATGATGTTCAATTCAGTAGGATCTTATTATATAAAATACATAGAAGGAATAAATGAATAATTGCAAGAAAAGGTAACAAAAGTAAATTTGAATGTATATCCATAAAAAGAAGATTTTATCTTAAAAATTCATTATTTGTTTAAAGTAACTTTGAAGATAAAAGTAAGGTTCAAAATTAATTTCTTAAATTGAGGAATATTCATAAGAATAGATAGTTTTTAAGCAATAATGCTTAAAATTACTGTTGGTCCTTTATTTTCTAGAATCTTTAGAAATTTGACATGCTTCAAGTAAACATTATTTCAGATACAGATATTTTTCTTTTACTTACTAGATATGAGTTACAAATCACAGGATCTGATTTTATAGTTCACTGTGATAGTAAGCCTAAATTCAAGTACTGGAAAAAATATGTACTAAGACAGTTGTAGATAAACCAGGGCAAGTCATGTTTTACTGACAATCTTTGTATGTTGATAAATGGATGGAGCATTAAACATGGAAGGACTGATCACTAGAATTTCTTTTTTGATTAAAAACTATAATAATAAATAAAGAAGGCAGTCAAGCTGAAGTTTCTAATATGCCAGTGGTTCCATCTCCTCCCTGTGCCTTTTGACATTTATTATTTGGGTTTCTGCTTTGCAGTAATATAACATTTTAGAACAAATAGTGTTCAGATTGAATGTTCAAATGTAAACAAAAAAATTTCCCAAATTGTGGGTATATAGTTTGATGCATTTTCACACAGTAACTACATCCTGTAATTTCCAATTCAGAAATGAATTATTGTCAGCATTCAAGAATGCCTATTTATGTTCTATAGTTTTCACCACCTTCTAGAAAACACTGTAATAAGTGAAAAGTACAAGACTCAAGAAAGGAAACTTTATCCAATCTATGTTGAGGGTTTGTGGAGAACTAGGTGGCTTGGAGAAGACATATGGAGAAGCCTGAGACTCCTCAGCTTTTCGTGGTACCTGGGGTAAATTTAAATTAATGCATGGGGCTAATCATAGCATGCCAGGGTGGATTGAAAGGCTGGTATTTGGAAGATAGGGCTAGGTACCCATGTATAATTTATGCTGACCTCAGGAATTTTTAATAGCCTTACTACTGGAAGATAGGAGTCTCAGTAGAAACCTCAATTCTCATCCAGAATGACCTCTATTTTTTAAAAAAAACATATTCTGCTAACTTACAGGATTGTTTTGAAGTATGTATGCTAGAAACAGAAACACTATTTAATTTTTGTTCAGTTGGATACAGTTTGGTTATTTTGATTACTCATTCAGTTTAATAATTGCAATTATAAAAGTTTCTATTTTGAAACTCCATTAAATAATGGAGAATGATTAGATAAGGCTTAACACACAACACAGAATAGCTCATATTATGGGTAGTCAAAAATATTAAGAAAGAATGCTTTTCATCTCTTGTGCTATTGATTATGGTTATAACAACCTGACCAAGGTAAAAACTGATAATGAAAAACAAGTAGCTTTGATCTAAGACAAAGGAAACTCCAAAGGAGGATTGTAATTATAGTTTGATATTAGTTATGTTCTAGGAATGCTTCTGAGAATACTTTCTAAGATCTTATTCTCATGTTTGAGTTTAAAGATAGTTTGTAATCTATAGCTTTGATTTAGATTTTAGCTTGAGAACATTCAACATTGTGCTAACATATTGTTAGCATTATTTTCAGCTCTCACTTTCAGACTTTAGCAAGATATCCAGGGTCTTCTTCGACAGGTCCTACTCAAAGACTCCTTTCCTGTGCTTCTTCTTTAGTGGAAGTGACAGTCATAGTTGGAGTATAAGATCCTCGCACAACAGCAGAAAGACAGACTCATGAAGCATTGGTAATAAGAAATGTCAGAGTCATGGGAAATCATTCAAGAAACACTTGAGCAATCTGTGTTGTTGGCTTTTTTATATCTGTGAAATTAAACAAAATCAGGAGTTGGAGAATGAATGTTCTTAGACACCCAGTAATTCTCATTTGGAATTAAATTCTGCTAGGAAAATAATTTGACATTCATTCCTCTTTATCTCTTTCTTAATTTACTTAGGACACACAAACACACACACATAAACAGGAGATGGAGAGATAGAGAGGAGGGAGGAGGCACATGGTACATGCATACCCCTGCAATTCTTTATCTCATATTTCAATCACTGCCAAGAGCATTACACTCTGATTTATAGGTATTCCAATTGCCAACTTCTTATTAATGTAATCAGGAAATGTTTATGAAGTATCTTTTATGCTCTGGGTTCTTTCCTAAGCACTGGTGATATAGCAGTAAACAGAATGGTTAAAATGCATGATCTTATAAGAGTATTCCTACTAGTGTTTGTAATGGGAGCATAGAAACAATACATATGCAAGCAAACAATGTGCTGACTTGGTATATTTTAAATAGAAAAATCTAAATTTTCTTCATGAATCATGTACATGTGTGATGAAAATATATTTGATCACAGCGCTTGGAGGACCTTGAAGACATGTGGCATAAATTATTGTGCTAGTTTCATTAAAGGGAAATTGAGACAGAGATGATGATCATAAATTGTTTAAAGTCAAATTGAAAAGGTAAACTTAGCAATTACTGTTGTCAAATCAATATTTAATTTCAATTTAAAGGGTAGTTTATTTCTCAATAACACTCAAAAACCTGAGCAATTACCTAACTATGTAGACTATGTAAAATGCCTTACCATATGGACCAACATAGTTACATTTTAGCTTGAATATTGGGGGACATTTGGTTACTGTTAACTCCTTCATTCATGTTTGTAAATATTTCATGCTGTAGTTTTGCTGTTCAGCTGTGGTTGTCAATTATCAGTTGCATGGCTACTTGGATTCTTTTTTCATATAAGAAAATGGCAGAAACCCTCAATAATGGGAATCAAAAGTGGGACTTGGTTAAGTCCCAGTGATTCTGCATTGTTGTGGAGGGCAGTCTTTCTAGCAGACAAGACACTGAAACAGAAAGTCCACCATTTATTGCATCCCTCCACCCACACAGTGCCTTCAGCAAAGCTGCTGTGAACTTAAACTTTTGATCTCTTTGTAGTAGACAGTACTTCTAACCACTTTTCCTCCAGTGTGTAGTGTCTGTCTGTCCTACTTAGTTCTACTTTCAATTCTTGGCAGCTACTTCACATTTTTAGTCAGGTTCGTCAAGCAGGATATTTACTTTCTTGGAGTTTTATTCTTCCCCTGCTCAAAGGGTCAAGTTAAATTCAGACTACAGTCCATTCTCTGCAGTACTGATCCCTCACTGATATTGTGACCTCCTGAATCAATTTCTTTCGTGTAAAGCAGATGAATGCTCAAAATAATAGCTAATTTTTGTCTTGCAATATAAGGTGCGTATGATCAGATGGACTGCCACTAAAACAACAACAACAACAGAAGCAGTCAAATTCACAGAACTTGTACTAATACTCGATAGAGGAAAAGCACTATTATCTAACAATTTGTTTCTTCTTTAATACTTTTAGAATTAATTTATTTCATTGGCTATAGGGATGATCAGCAATTGTAATATTTTATTTTAATATCTAAAGTGAAGAAGCAAGGTAGGGATATAGAGTACAAGCACAGAAAGACAGACACAAACACACATATACACGTCTGCTCACAAAGTTAGAAACCATGTTGTAGTTTTTAACATTATACATATTATGTATAAATATATATAATTTAAGTAATTGGAAGATGGCAAGATATATCAACTCATAAAGGCATTTGCTGCTGCTGAGCCTAGTGAACTGAGATTGAGCCCTGGAATCCATACTGTGATGGAGACAACCAATTCCATACAAAATGTGCTCTGGCTTACATAAGTTCTGCAACATGAATAGATACATGTATCCATGCTAAATAAAGAAATGTTTTTAAAAATAAGTTAAATTAAAAATGACAGCATTGGAAGTATGAGAAGTTAATATTAAATAATATTTCTCATTTCATCAGAAAGTACATTTTTGTATTCTGACAAATTAGTAATCACCCTTCGTTTTGTATAAATATATCATTTGGCAAATTCTTTTTTTTAACATATATATTATTTAATATTTGAAATCATTTTTTCTTTTTTTTTTAAGATTGATACACATATATTTACTTTGTGTTCAGCTTTCCCTCTGAATTTTTTTTCCATCCCTGTATATCCTTATTCAAGGTCCCTTCCCCCTCCTACCACATCAGTTCATTTTTTCTTCTCCGCAACTCGCCATCCCCTCCCTGGGCAGGGAGCAGACAGTTCGATGGTCCCAGTGACCCAATAATGCTTGGATCAGTCTCCACGCCTGGAAAATCCAGTTTTGTCCCCCCTCCCTCAAGAGTGAGTCAGGTGTTCCTATAGTTGGAGTGGGATCCGAAGGGTCAGTCCAGGGTGTCTCTGATACCAAGCTGTTCAGTGGTTGTGGTTTGCCACTTGGGCATGCTTGGCTTTTTTTCTTGTGTGTTTGTTTAGAGACCACTAATGAGTGAGTACATCCCCTGCTTATCTTTCTGAGATTGTGATACCTCGCTCAGGAGGATATTCTCCAAATCCATCCATTTGCCTTCGAATTTTAAGATATCATTTTTTTCTTACTGCTGAGTAGTATTCCATTGTGTAGATGTACCACAGTTTGTTAATCCATTCTTCAGTTCAGGGACATCTAGGTTGTTTCTAGGTTCTTGCTATTACAAATAAAGCTGCTATGAACATAGTTGAGCTAATACCTTTGGAGTGTGAATGTGCCTCTTTAGGGTATACACCCAGAAGTGATATTGCTGGGTCCTTGGGGAGATTGATTCTCAATTTTCTGAGAAATTGCTATATTGCATTCCAAAGTGCTGAACAAGCTTACACTCCCACCAACAATGGAGGAGTGTTCCCCTTGCTTCGTATCCTCTCCAACATAGGCTGTTATCTGTGCCTTTTATCTTAGCCAATCTAACAGGTGTTAGGTGGTATCTCAAAGTTGTTTTGATTTGCATTTCTCTGATGGCTAAAGATGAAGAGCACTTTTTCAGGTGCCTTTCAGCCATTCGTAGTTCCTCTGCTGAGAATTCCCTTTTTAAATCTGTACCCCATTTTTTGATTGGGTTATTCAAGGTTTTGGGCTCTAGATTCTTGAGCTCTTTATATATCTTAGAGATCAGTCCTCTATCACTTGTAGGGTTGGTTAAAATCTTTTCCCATTCTGTAGGCTGGCGTTTTGTCCTATTGACAGTGTCCTTGGCTTTGCAGAAGCTTCCTAGCTTCAGGAGATCCCACTTATTGATTGTTGGTCTTAGTGTCTGTGCCACTGGTGTTATATTTAGGAAGTGGTCGCCTCTGCCAATTTGTAATAGTGTATTTCCCACTTTCTTTTCTATCAAGTTCAAAGTGGCTGGGTTTAAGTTGAGGTCTTTGATCTAATATTGTCACGTTCCTATGTGTTTATCACCTAGTTCCACTAAATCTTTATGACTGAATATAAGTAATGTACAAAAACACAGTATAAGGCAGTAGGAGAAAAATGGAAACAAATGAACAAATAAGTCTTGAGGATGACTGTAATCTACTTCAATAATGGGGTAGAAATATGACTCTCAATTCATTCACCATCCCACATATAAAGAGACATTGTTTTGTTAAATTTCTTAGAAATGCTAAGCAAAAGTACACCAAGAGAATAACAGTTATAAATACTTAAAACAGAAACTTCTCTGAGAGTCCTCAGATGTTAGATAATGTATGTTAGAAAAAATGGCTTCTTCTTAGCCCCTTGACTGTAGATATAATAGAGGTCCCACTAGATATGTCTTCTGAAGACTCACTGTGCGGAACTAGAATTCCACTTTCTTAAGCATCTTCATGGGGCCCGAGAACAAGTATTCTCAGATGTCAGTGGGTATTAGAGCCCACTGAGCAGCCCTGGAATACACAGACTTCTAGGCCTTTCCTCCTCTGATGGTCATTGTTCAGCTGATCTGGAATGGATCCCTGAAAAGTGCATTTAACAAGTACTTTGGGTTCCTCTGATAAATGATGTGTTTAAAGGGCATTTAAATGCCAGTCACAGTTTTTTAAAACATGGAAGGTGACAGCCAAATAATGTGTGTATGTATGTGTGTATATGTATATGTGTGTGCATGTGTATGTGTGTATGTACACATGTTATATATATATTAACCTCAGGAAAGATTACCCTATGTCTTCTCTAATTACTTTAAATAATTTTAAAATTTTGCTCTTTTAACATACTAAGAATGTACTTTCCAGTAATTTCAATAGTTGACACTAATATACTGTCATATATATATATTACATTGCTCTCTAGTTAATATAGTTAACTAGTATAGTTATATTTAATATAGTTAATTTTCTTGTTGTTTGACAAACTTTCCCAAATGATACACAACACACACACACACACACACACAAATGTCAAATATCTACTTATCTCAGAAAGGAATCTCTCAAAAGACAAAAGTAATGATTGCATCAAAGTTTAGCCTGGGAAACCAATGCATTTTGGTTGGGATCCAAACAGAATTATGAATGAAGAAGAATGGCATGGTAAAGGTAAAGGAACACAGAGCACTCAAAAGCTGCCATATCACTCACCACCTCACAAAAGCCCCTATTCTGGAGTCCTCTGCACAACCTGCTGGCAGCTCAACACTCAGAACATCTCCTCTCTCTTCAGTTGGACTGGTCAAAATCTCCTCTCCAGGTTGTTCTTTACTCCTTTTTATAATGCTGGGCAAGAACTGTAATATCTTTCAGGTTTTGATTCTCCCAGAGGTGCCCTTATGTTTACTTCCTAAGACTCACAATCCCTTTATTATATCAAAACTGAAGATAAATATTGGATAAAATTAAAATGTATCTACCCGGCAGGTATTGAGAATGTTGCTTTTGTATATTGTTTATCATAGATAAATATGATTTTACACAGAAGCCATTAGAGGTCTTGGTGAGCATGCATAGTGGATGAGAAAGCCTTTCTATTTGCATATTTAATTGCAATCAATACTTTTCTTAACATTTGTTTGCTGTCATTGTACATAGGAAAGCTCAAATTTTAACTTAATTGAGAAAGAGCAATGTCAATTACCCTAAGAAGATTCACATCAGTGAAATTCCATTTGCTGACCTCTGTACAATGAATAACCAGCATTGCTTCACAGCATTTAAAGTGGGGTCTCCTGATAAGATTCACCAACTAAGAGGAACTCATCACCATAGACTTTCTGGCCAGCTGTATCAAGAATAAAATAGAAAAATCTTGTGGAGGGGGCTCACTGAGTGATTCTATCCTGTGGTTGATAGACTGCTCCTGAGCACACCAAGATTTGGGAATGAGAGCCTCCACGTTAAAGAATAAATTGAGTTCTGAAAAAGTAATTTCTAGATCCATGTTCTGTGCCTGTCTATGTGAATATACGTCATCTGTCAGTTTAATTCAGTTTAATGAATATTTCTGACTTGTTTTTGCAGTGCTGGGGATCAAGCCAAGGGCCTTGTACAGTCCAGGTATATGCTTTACCTTTGAGTCCCACTTCTGTTCTTACTGAATATTTATATTATATTTCACTCAGGATGTTTAATTATTCTTATTCTTCATTATAGGTCATTGAAGAAGTGGCTGAAATAGTGATCTAACTGTAAGTGGGCATTTAAGTCAGCACTTAAAATGCTGTTTTGTAAATTGTAGCTACTTTTTTTTTTTAAGGTCTTATTCCACACCTACAGCCAAGTCTAATCTAGAAATATCTATATTATATAGACTGGTCCAGAATTTGTGGAAATCTTCCTTTCTCAACCTCACCATAGTTTTGGGATTACAGGACTATATAAAGTAATTTCAAAGCTATTAATTTGAATCTACTGTCTTGATTCCTTATAGGGTGCCATGCCCTGGGTTTTACATTATTCAAAATTTGCTTTTTATGGAGGACTTCCAATATCTTTAGTGATACTAACTCCAGTCTAAAGGATACCAATTCAAATGATACTATTTCTTAGGCTTTATGCTTTCTTAAACACCTTGTACATTTTTACTTATTATCGTGTCTTTACATATGATATTCTCATGAACACTTCACATTTTATAAATATCATATCCACCCTCCATAACTACCAAATCCCATGTGAACTCCAGTCCAGAGTAATCTCTGTAGTCTCCTTTGAGGGAAACATTCCTTTAGGAATTGACCTCTGTGAGGATAAAATCTATCCCATGAAATGATATATCAAACTTTTCAAATGTAGGGCCATAACTATCCTTTGAAGGATAAAAATACACACAAAAAAATGTGCCCACAGTAGATACTATGGACAAAATTGATTTTATTTTTGATTCAAGCTTCAGTGAATATTAGGTTCCAACTGCCTTATGCTTTGTATCATTTTGTTTGTTTTTGTTTCATAAGATAGGGTCTTACTCTTAGTGTAGACCAGCCTCCAATTTCACATATGACATTAAAACCCTGAGCCTAGGGGTAAGTGACATAATCTGCCATGCCTGCCTTCCAACTGCTGTTTAAGGAAAGCTTAGACAAAGCAAGGTGATGTGGCCTTGTCATCTATTGTATTTGGGAGGCTGAGGCAGAAAGATCTGACATTCAAGGCAAGTGTGGGCTACACTTCAAGGCCAAAGATCAAATTAGTAACACCATGTCTTAAAGGAAATGTATATATTTGAGAGTTAGGATGTCAGCATTTGTTTAGCATATTTCAGGGTTTTCAGTTCATTTCTCCTTACTGATAATAACACTTAAAAATTAAAAAAGAAAAGTTCTTTCTGTCCTTTCCAGCTGATTATGTTGTTATGAAATAAGCTTGGTGGGAAAAATAGAACTTATAAGCAATAAACTATGGAAACAGATTAGGGCCTTTCTGAGCAGCAAACTAAGCATATACATTCTGGCAAGGAGGGGCAGAGTGACCCGTAGAATACATGTTCTTAATGTGGATTTAAGTTGATCACCCTAAGGAAGAAGTACTCCAAGTGCCTAACAAACTCTGTTATCTTATGGAAACATTAAGCATATTGCAGTTGGCTGAGCTTTCAAAGATCTGAGAAGCTGATATTCAAAGTTACACAGGGGGTGATTTCAGTCTATTTTTCAATTTTCATAATAAATTAAAAATATTTAGTTCATGATATTTAAGAGATATCATCCAACCTACTGGGGGTAGTGAATAAATGGTGTCTTCATGAAAATAGTGTTTCCAATGTCAGTGAGTGCCTCGCTCCTATTCCCCCTAAGTTCATTCTCTGCAGTGCTAAGTTGAACACTCACTCTGTAATAATACTTTTTAAAATTTAAATAGTGAATCATCAGACAACTCCATACCAGGAAGACCCACATCTTTTAGTGGAAATTAGGGGACACTACTTTCATTTCTTAGTGGGAGCCAGTGTTCATTTAATGGGTAACAGTGTACATTTCAACCTGGTCAGCTAATACTAATTTTTTTTTCTGTGAAGGAGCCAATTATACTAAAATCTATTCTTATTGGTCAATATAGAAAATGTAAATGGCTTAAGACATCCAGGTGTATCTTTTTGTGAAGCAATTTCTTTTTGATGCAACACTTTCTCTTATATCTTCTCTTTTAATTAGGGGGATTCCAGCGTGAGGTATGCATTACTATTTCCTTTGTATAATTAGAAAGTGGAAAGTGTTCAAAAAATCTTCATGGCTTGCTTCTGGGTCTCTCAAGTTCTATTTGTAGTTGCAATAGTGATTTCTACCTTCCTGAACTAATAACAGGTTAGCCAGAGTTCACTGTGTTACAACTAACAAGCAAAATTTTTCATGAAATTAAAAAGAAAGAAAAATATCATTCTGAGATTTGTTTTGCATTTAAATTCCTCTGGCTGACTGATTTTAAATAAATAACGGAGGCTTATTACCTCTTTTGCCCCAGAGCTTTTAAAAACTCAAAAGAAATTTCAAATTTAGCCAGTAATTGTAACACATGCACACACACACACACACACACACACACACACACTCACACACACACCAATGAAAACTGAAAGACATCATCAATATCTTTCCTACAGTGGGAACAAAACCTGATTAAGATCAGTCTTTGTTGCTGATTTAGTTGCTATATTGAAGGCAGAAAAATATTGTTATGTTGAACTCACAAATGGAACATTCTGGAAGTACTAACCATCCAACATTCACAAATCATTCACCCCTTAGCCTTCTGCACATGTGATACTAAACTTATTTCCACACACTTGTAACCTAATTAGGTCTTCAGAGGTAGTCTCCGGAGGCTGGAGACTAACATTCCAGCCCTTAGTTTGGCTTTATGCACGTTAAAAAGGAAACTTCAGTCCTTCAGGAATCACAGTTTCATTAAAGCAAGCAAATTCCAAGGAAAACCAATCGACTTGTAAAGAATTTACATCCTTCTTTTTATAAATGATCCTCCTGGCGCTCTCTTTTTTAATCTTCCTTAAAGCTGGTTGGTTTTTTAATCTTCTTAAAACTGTCACTTCCCTTCCCTTCTCCCATTTTTGCCCAAGTACAGTCACCTTGATATATTGGTGGCAGCCAAGAGCCCATTGCTGAAGACGTATGTTCTAAATATTTTCATCGGATTCCATGTGGCTACGGTTCATGTAGGATATTTTTCAGTGGTGCTGGGTACTGTCTCGGGGATTCAAAAGTTCCCCTTGAGGCTCAAAATCCTCTGTGTTAAACCTAAAATAGTAATGTTCATTTCAATCATCTAGATTATAGCTGTAGAAATGTCCTACGGGTTAGACTTTCATCAGTAGCGATGCTTCTGCACCCTGCCTGCTTCTGCACCCCTGCCTGCTAGAGGTTTAAACCCCTTTAATGTGTTTTTCCTTTCGGAGCAACTGGTCTAACTCACCTGCTGTTTTTATGAAACAGAGCAAAAATGTAGCTTGATGAAACTTAATAGCTGATGCTTGTTTAGACATAATCTTCTCAATCAAGTTATTCCAGGGGCGCACCTGTTTTGGACTATGACTACGTCTCTGGGGTGAAAGAAAAACATATGAGTAACTCATCAGTAAAGGCAAAGCAAAGATAGGCTGGGGAGAGGTGGTTCCTTATGGATATTGTGTGCTTTGTGATAAGGGAAACCGACAGATAAATTCTTTGACATAGCACTTCATTCCCAAATTGGTTTAAATTGGTTGATTACCCAAATAGGCTCTCAGAAAAGAAAAACAGAGCTCGAATTAAATATATTTGAAAATGAAAGAGTCGTGTTGTTGTCAACAATTACCACGGGAAGCAAATACTGTGCAAATTACATATTTGCCTGTGTATTACGTCCTTAATGACTCCAGTTCATTGTCAGGTTAAATATATTCCAGTGAGGATGCTGTGGAGGTAAGCCATTTTAATGGCCATAATTCTTCCCATCATTGTGGTGAACTATAACTCTAAACTCTTTTTTTTTTATCTTGTGCTTTCATATTTTAAACATAGTTTTATGAGACTCTTTGGTCTTTAATATATGAATTATTTTATGACCACACTTAATAAAATAACTAGGTGCCTTTCTAGAGGACGTGGCTTGAGGCTGATAAATTGATGCCTTTTGTACAATATAAATGAAGGGTCACCTGTGGGTCAGGTAACACATAAAATGGGGCATGCAAAAAGTTTATTCTCTTAGAATGTGCCTTGGGGCTGCCTTTCTATCATGTTGGCATTTCTTTTTGACTGTTTATTCTCAGGAATGGCTTAGGTCTATGAATACCAGCTACTGGTCAAATGCAACTTATTTATTGAAACACCCATGTAGTTGAATTTCATGACATGTGTACTGTTTTCTCATCAAAACCACAGTCTTGTCATGAGAAGCTTCATAAATCATACTCTAAGAACAGCTCCTAACTGCCAACCGTTTTCTTTTCAAATACCTGTTGTTAATCTTCCTGACAGAGCTGACAGTCTCGTGCCTGCAGCTCAAATCCCACATGTTGAAAGGAGCTAAAAACTTCAGCTAGCTGGAAGATAGTATCTATTCAAGGTGGAGACCTCATCTTTTCATATGCAGTGTTGGTAGTAATAGGCTCAGCTCAAAGAGGAGCTTTCCATACGGATTTGCAATTTATTCCTTACCCATTAGTACTAGTAATTGATAAAATTCACCATCTGTAGCACTAAAGATAGGGTCATTTGTTGAGAGCCAAATATTTGTACACACATTTACTTAACGTGTAAATAGATATACAAGGCAAATATTATTATTTAATATGAATAGACGATGGCCCTAATGTGCAAAAGCTTGTAACTCTACAGTGATAGTAGGAGTGGGAATTATTAAGTTTGAACCTATTGTTATTTGCCAAGCTCACCTATACTCACTCTGCCATTTCTAACGTGGAGGGCACTCTAGCCCTTGGTTTAATTTAACGGGCAGTCAGCTTTATAACACAAACCAGAAAGTCTTCCCAGAACTTCTGCCTCAGGACACAGTCTGAAAGCAAGCTCACCAGCAGAAGTGGCCTGCTAGGTGCCTGTTGTTTCAGAACTGCTGTTCCACGTCTCCTGAAACACTTTGTCAAGGGTGGGCCTGAATTCTTCATGCCTGCTGGATATTGCTTCTTCGTGCTGGGTGTAGGGTAATTCTAAAGTTGCCCTTTCTGTTTTTACTCGTCCTATAAGTTGGTACATAGGAAGAAAGAAATATTTGAGTCCTTCTTTGAACTGCACATAGAGGACAAGGCATGGCAGCACATTGAGTGCAGAGTTTCTATTCATAATTCCTTCTAAGTTGAAGGGCAAGCCCCAGCCTTTGCAAATAGATGTTAGCATCACAAGGGAACCTGTGGAATCATTATGTCTTCATTTTAAATATGGACTTAATCCTTAAAAACCTGACTTAATATTAAGACTAGGCTTTTCTACCGACATCTTCAGCTGGCTTTCAGCTAGAAAATACTGTTTATTCTTGAACTTTCTCTTCACTTTACCTCAACCTCATTGTCTGTCTGCTTCCTAGGTATTCACTCACTGTAAGCTTGCCACTGCCTTTGAGACTTGTCCCAGGTTCTTAGGTCAAGTATCTCTTCCTGTGAGATGTTCTCTTTGGCAGATCTCTCCAGAGTTTCTTTGTTCTCATTGGTTCTGCCTTTATTTATTCATTTATTTTTGTAGCACTTATCTCCTCTTATGTCATATATACTTATATTGATCTGTCTTACTTTCCCCTGAGTCTTACTGGGTCAGGGTCCTAGTCTTATTTTTTAATTATTTTGATACATTGTATCTGTCCACATTTATGCGGTTCAATGTGATGCTTTAAATTCACTGGCTTGCAATCTGTTGAGGGTAATTAGCATATTGATTATATTTAAAATCACGTTTCTTACTTCCTTTCATCTTTTCTTTCTTTTTTTTTTTAAATGGTTGTATTTTTTTTTAAACTTTATTTATTTATTTGCCTTGGTGTTTGCCTGGAACTGGAACTACAGACAGTTGTTAGCTGCCATGTAGGTGCTGGGAATTGAACCCGGGTCCTCTGGAAGAGCAGACGGTGCTCTTAACCACTGAGCCATCTCTCCAGCCCCCATCTTTTCTTTCTTAGTCTATCTTCAGACTCTAATCCTCCTCCCTCAGTTTCACGAGGGATGAGTTTGCAGGCCTGTGCCATCATGTCCCACACTTCTGTTTTTTTCTTATGATGAATATGTTTTGGGTGGTGGTGGTAATTTTTTCTCTTTTCCCTCCCTCACTTCTTTCCTTCCTTTCTTCCTATTTTTTTTTATACTATATCCCTAAGAAGTATGTCATCTGTAAATAACTACTGAAAGATGTGAGTGGAAGAAATCTCATGGTACATGATTTGCTCTTTTCAAAGGATGTATATGTTGATATGTATTCCACAGGCACCACTTCCTCAGAAACCTTCTTCATATTTATTTTGCAGGTATTCAGCCAGATGTGTTTCCAAATCACCGCCATCTTAGCACTTACATAAATATAGTAGTTACTTCTTACCATGCATCTCAACAAGGATTCCAGGAAGGCAGGGCTAGAGAAAAATAAAGTACATTGTAGGTGACTTGTTTGGTAAGTGAATCCCAGGAACAGAAGCAAAGGACGTAGAAGAGTGAAAGCTAGGAAATAAGGCCAAGGAAAGGGAAAGTACAAGAGTGGGTCACAATATGGAGCTTACCACTGCTGTAGAAGTTATTCTTCAGGGACCTTCAGAAATGTCCACAAAATATCTCCCATAATTAGCTAAAAGTTGAAAGTTCACTGGACCCATGAATCCTCCACAATTCCCCTATTTATATGAGCAAGTCAGTAACTACCTGTGTTGGGGAAAATGTATCAAATGACTGAAGGGAGAAGCTGTGGATTCTCAGTGAACCAGAAATTATACCCACTAGGAACTCTCTTTTTATATACAGGTAGAATCAGAGGTGAGGCCACAAAGATGCAAACAGAGACACTGTGAGTAGGCAATCATCAATGCCCTTATTTAATTTCTTACATGGAACAGAAAGCAAATATAGAGTGCCTAGGATATGGAAGAGCTTGAAGTTATATGTATGCAATTGACATTTGAAAGGAAGAATGAAATAAAATTGGGCTCAAAAACGAGGTTAGATTTAAATCCTACTTCAAAACATATAGCTGCAAAGTCCTACTATTCTTGTTATAGGTGTATATCTGAGTTCAGAATGCATATAGAACTATCCAGGTTCTTGTATTCCATGGCAAAGATTGAACCATGAGCACATGGTTAGATATAGAATTAGAGACAATGAAAGTGCAAACATTTAACTAATGGGGGTAGGCTAGTGAGATGATGGAAAAATCTCCCAAAACACAGGGCCAGGACATTTATACAGCATCTGCATTCTTCATGTGTATATATTGCACGTTTCTCTTTCCATACTCCTTTTGTTACATAAAACCCAGTTGGGAAAGGGTTTCTAGTCTTTCCTTACCAACTGAATTCTCTATTATCTTAATGTGTTATTGTTCTTGTTTATCTATGTAGCTCTCAGCTATATCTCCACCCCAGAATTCTCAATCTAGACAGTCAAGTTCTTGGTAACAGAGCTCCTAATAGATGAGAAGTTATCCATGATAACAGACATGTGTGGGATCCAGAGCAAGGGAGGCAGGATGAGTCAAACTTTCCTGGCCAGGGAATATATGATGATATCAGTAGCTGTGTGCCACTTTGGTAAAACAGAATAGTTATTTCTCAACTGTGAAATCCATTGGTAGAGCTTGTACAAAGAGTAGTTACTCATCTACCATAAACAAGGTACTGTAATGGTAAAGAGTTGGGGAAACAGTTCTGGAAACAGGGCTCAGGGTATAGGGATCAACTCAATTGGTGAATACCCTTACAGTGTGGTGACTTGACATCCAATGTCAAGGCTTGAATATACAAATATAGGGCCTGAGAAAGCTAAGAAAAAGCTCTAAAGAAGAAGTCAAATGCTTCCTAGTCCAGCAGTCTCTCAAGCAGGCTGGTACTTGGGATACATATAGACACAGCTCTGGGCCACTGCCTTCAGGCTAGAAAGCCAGTGGCCAGCTGTCAGAGCCCAGCCTCTAGTGCAATGTAAAAGTGCCCTGCACTAAGCTGAGCCATGCAGCAAGTGACAAAAGAGTTTAAAATTTGTCTTACCTTGCAGAAAATGCTATACATGTGCAAAAAGTCATGTCCATACTGACAAAACCTGTGAACAAGTAGAGTATACTTAAAAATGTGCTTAGATACTAAAGAAAAAGAAGAAAATATGTATAGACAGTCAGAAAAAATAATTTAAGAATAATAAAGTATTTAAATAGATAATAAATACAAATAAAAAAAATAAGCCACATGAAGATGTGAAATACATAGAATATCTGGACCCAGTATGATGGTTTGTTGCTTTTTAATTTTTAAAGACAAATTGCCAAAACCAGTAGCTTCTGAGACACATTGGACTATGAAAGCTGTTAAATTAAATCAACCTGTATATTTTAAGACTGTCTTAACTTCAAAATAGAAGTCAGTAAATATGTTGTGTTGGGGGAGAGGTTATACTTTTGTTTTTATGGACAATAAAAAGTTAAATTTCACTTCAAAGTTAATGAAAATGAGGTTTTACCAGGGAAGACCTCCTAAAAATCTTGGATGTAGATGTGAGGGAAAAGCAAAGAAAGACTCTATGACAGGTGACTTATATGCTGATCTTCTACAGAGAATAGCTCTGAGATTAGTTGACAATGATAAATCTTTATGGATACAGAGTCCTCATGAATTATTATTACATGCCATCATTTTATATAGCATGGGCAAAGCTTTGGCTACATAGTCAAAACAGACAAAGTTGACAGATGCCCTTTACTTGCTCAAACACAGAACAAAAAACATCTTTAACTGACTTGTTCAGATTGCACATTCCAAACTGTGTTAATGCAGATATGTATGTTACATTTATAAGTTTGTGTGTCTTTAAAAAATAAAAAGGATCAGACACCAATAAAGATAAGTAGACCAGGTGATCCAGCCTTTCAGAATGCTTCTGTTTCAGTTTCTTCCAAATTACACATTCAGAACATCTTTAAAGATGCTAAGATGGTTCAGCCTCACAAACTTTTTTTTTTTTTTTTTTTTTTTTTTTTTTTTTTTTTTTTTTTTTTTTTTTTTTTTTTTTTTTTTTTTTTTTTTTTTTTTTAGCAGAACTTCAGATAAGCCTTGCACTTTCCCATTACACATAGACTGGACAAGAAATGATACAGTTAGATCTCCTAGAACTTGACCACTATCTCAATTTTCTCGGGATTCCCTAAAGACAACAGGAAGTAGGCTGGAAAACATGATGTCCACATTCCCAAGAGGTAGGGCTGGTGTTTTTTGATCATTTGGTGGGTATGGAGGGTGCCATCATTTAGGATTAGTTACCATTCTTACTGGTTATGGTCAGGACATAGCTGAACAAAGGAGATGAGATCTGGAATCTCTTTCCGAAGGGAAAGGGGAGATATAGTGTAGAAATAATAGGATAAAGTGTGGATTGTTGAGTTTTCTCTTTTGCAACCACTAGTCTCACATAGTTTACATTGGTGTGAAGTTTTGCATATTGACACAAATTTAAGATTGTTTTTGTTAAACTGTATATATGTTTCTACTCTAAGAAATCATACCTATGTAGTTTGTTAAAATGTAAAGTTCTAGTCCCTAAAAGATATTATTATAAATCATTTAGGATAATTATGGACTGTAAGTTAGTAGTTAGTCATATAGGATAATCAGACTTGTAGTAATGTTAGATAAGTTTTCAGGGTTAAACACACATTTGAGATAGGTGATCTTCAAATTGTTTATAGACATACAGAATATGGGAACAGAATATGGAAATTGTGATGTTTAATAACCTAAGTTTTTTCATCACTGTGAGACGCATCTGCTTCTGGTAACACCAATTTACTTTAAAAAAGAATAATGAATATAAAAAAAAACAACTTCCATATGGAATTTGCTTTTTTTGTGGCAAAAGTTAGACACTGGGCAACACATTAAGTTTGCCTCAACTTCTGACAGCATGTTGTCCAAATTGGACAATCAGGATTCAAAAAAGAGTGAGTGCCAAAATTTGCAAATACAAGGTAGGCAAGTATTTGAAAATTCCTGCTTCTCAGAAAAGTCTGTTAGATATTCTAGGCTTGCAGGCCAAAGATAGATGCCCCAGTGTTTCAGAAGAAACTTGAGTGACTGTCCAGGCAGCTAGAAGTTTCTGATGTTTTTGTTTGTTTGTTTGTTTTGGAAGTTGCTTTCTCTATACTTCCTGTTTAATAAGATAATAATATAACTATCTTGAAACTTTGATGGCGGTAAAGACTAAATACTTATACTTTTCCTTGTTACCAAATTTTTAAAAAAGCTCACAAAAGAGGTTTAAGGTTTATAAGTTTGAGAAACATAAAAGCTTAAGTTGTTTATCTAAGAAAATGTTTTAAAGTCTAAAAAGATAGATTTACGATGGTAATTCAAGTTATGATAGAAAATGAGTTAAATATAAAACTTTAAATTTGTCAAGATAATATAAATAATAGAGTATTTTACTCTGAATATGCTAAGTACAAATGGACTAGACATTGTGAATAAAATTCTTATCTGATAGTTGTTCTTATTGTATATGTATGGTTTTGCTATGTTAGTGTTAAAACCTTTTCTTTTTATTTAGATTAGAGGAAAATATGTGGTGGGATATGTGTACACTGTGTGAAATCTATTGCTGTGGTTGGTGTAATAAAAAGCTGAATGGCTAATAGCTAGGTAGGAGGTACAGGCAGGATTTCCAGAGACAGAGAACTCTAAGAAGAATTTGGAGTCACCAGCCAGACACAGAGGAAGCAGCAGAAGCAGTATGTTAAGATGAGGTAATCAAACTTTCAACAGAAAGTAGATTAAAATAAATAGGTTAATTTAAGTTATATGAGTTAGTGGGATAAACCTAAGCTAAGGCAGAGCTTTCATGATTAATAATAAGTCTCTGTGTCATTATTTGTGAGCTGATTGAACAGAGAAAGACTTGCTCATGAACCTCCATGTGCAGGAACTCATGCAGAAGAATTTGTTTCTAGAATAAGGCTTTTATGGACACCCTAAGCGTATTTAGGTACAGTCTTTCTACCCTTGCAGTTGTTTTAATGATTTACCTAAAATCTTTCAGAGCTTACATTCCTTTCCAGTTTTAAGTCAGGCGAATGTAATTGAATCTTGTTTCCTTCACCCATATTTTTACAACCATGTTTGTAAAATTGCTTCTAGTAGCCAATGTTACCAAGATACCTACACACAACTCTTAGCTGAGTATACTCTCTGATGGCAGCTTCTTCGGTAGCCTCTTTTCAAAGGGCATATATAGAAGCATACAGATAAAAATGTAACTTTACCCAGTCTCTATTCATCTGACATTCTCTCGTCTGAAAAACAAAATAATATTTGAAGCTATTATAAACATGAAAGTTAGGTCAGCATTCACAGTGACTGGCAAATAGAGTGAGCTAATGTTATTATGTTTAATGCAATTGACATTAATTTAGTTCAAAATAATTGGCAAGTACTGTTAAGGTCTGTGAATGAATGGTTATCAACAGGATTGGGCTGAGAAAAAGAGGCAGAAGGATCAGCAATCAGAATGAAAGAGGCATTTACATACATTTCATACAGGAATGACAACAGCAGGCAAAACTAAAAAGCCAAAAAATCCCTGCAGCAATAAAAAACAACCCTAAACCAGCCATACTCTATAACATGCCAAGAGCCCCATGTTGGGCACCAGAGGTCTATTGCCAATGCTTTGGGTCCTGCTGGTTTCCCTTGGAGGAGAGCAAGAAAGTAGAAAGAGCAACTACACAGTCTTCAGAAACCAGTTGAAACAAACAATTTTAATTATTGAGTAAGATGTAAACCTTTTATACCCTCCTCCCAGCTAGGGAAAAAAGGCTTTGCTTTGCTAGCATCTTTCTGCTATGGACAGCCTGGTTGTCTCTTGTTCGTCCAAGTCATCTCATATTAGAACTCCACCTCTGTTGCCAAGGATCCCAGGCAAACCTCAATTTGGCTTATAAAAAGTACCCACTTAAGGGGTCCATATGGCTATAAAAAGAGTGCTATAAACACATGTTTTAAAGTACCAGTTATAACCAGTTTAAACTGGCTAAGGCCAGGTTGGCTCCCAGGCCCTTAAAAGCTTCTAGAGCCTATACATCCCACAGTAAGTACACACAATGTTCCTTATTTCTCAGATAAAAACTTGAATAAGAAGACATATTTAACAGCATGCAGCATCAGAAAAGAAAACAGACACATATACAATATTCTGCAGGGCTCATAATGGAATGATAGTATCCAGGGCTTGCTGACTTTCATTTAAACTTAACTTTTAGTGGTATTTGATTCTTCATTTATGTATGAACATGTTTGAGGAAACACACAAAATTTATTTTTCATGTTTTACAGAGAGGTATATGAGAGGTGAAATACCCATGGCTTTTTTGCAGTTTCTACTTAGAGAATCTTAATGTGGACACTGAGTTCAATAGCTGGTGCTGGGATCAATAAAATATTTATCTGAGAAAATCTTGGACTTTTCTGTTGATTGCCAATTTGCACATGGAGTGAAGAATACCTGTTAGTAAAATTGCAGGTTATCAAAAAGCAACATATAATGCTGGTTGATTTATTTGGGGGGAAATGAGCTATTTTCATGCAGCTATGAATGATTACAACCAACAGAAGAAAAAGAGATTGCCTACATCTTCTGCACACTAATAAATATTTGTGAAATTAAAGATACAGTGAGCTGTATTGGTGTTATAAATTCCCCCTTTTGTTAAGTCTGGAAAATCTCATTTTATGTGGAAGAATTTCTCCAAAAGAATGTGTGTATTTTTGATCAAATTAGATCAACAGATCGATGGCTGTAATGGGAGGTTTATTTATCCAGATCAATATACAGTAATTATTATATTCACATCATGCTTGAGAGTTGGCTGGAGTATATTGACAAAGTTAACTCCATTGCCTGAGTAAGCGGCAGTGGTAGTTAGGAACAAGTGTACAGTTTCCGTCATCAGGTGTTCAAGCCAAAGGGTATGTCAAAGAGGCCCTGGGGTATGGAAAGTGCAGGGATGGGATGCAGGGTGTTTGCTGTCTACAGAGAGCAACAGAGGGCCTCTCTGTTTTTCCCACTGGGGAACCTCAACTAAAAAAAGAGTTGCATCAGGGGTCTAGGGTCATTTTTCTTTATGAAATTTGACAATATAAATAGTGATTCTTTGCTCTGCACACTCCATTATCTTTAACTTCTGCATGCATGGTGTAGTGGGGAGTATGGATCTATACATGTGTATTTAAATTTTTCTGTTTTGATTCAATTTTCTCTGATTTACACCTCTCAGAAACCTATTATTATCACTATCCTCTTAAAAAACACATTTTGTCCTCCTCTTAGGCATTTGGATATACACAACCAAGTCATTAGAAAGTTTTATTCTCTAAAGCTCTCCTTGTATGCACTCTGGTCTTTTCTCAGTTCCATTTCTTAGGATCTCTTCTAGTGGCTCTTTTCTTTCTGACCCAGTGGTTCGGTGGTTCTCTAGCTTCCTAATGCTGCTATAACACAGTTCCCCATGTTTTGGTGATCCACTCCCATCAGCCATAAAAATATTTTCATTGCTATTTTATAACTGTAATTTTGCTACTGTTATGAATCATAACGTCTGATGATCTTAGGCGACCCCTATGAAAAGGTTATTTGACCACAAAGTACTCACAGATTGAGAACCCTTGTCCTAATTTATAATCTGATGGCTGTAGAAAAAGGAACATGGTGAGTTTTTCAGGGTTCAAGTATTGGGATATTATACCTTCATTTTCTCCTTTCTTTTCTCAGATTGTGAGATATCCAATGAGGATATAAGCTGGCAGTAAAACAAACATATATATCTTGTTAACTACTCCACATACTTTTCTTCACGTGTAGTATTGGCATTATTCATGCTAATATGTGACAGTGAGTTTTCTTTGTTGTTGTTGTTTGTTTTTGGGTTTTGTTCTAAACTGGCAGTTCAGTTACAGCATCAGCTGCTCCAGGCTCCTTTTCATCTTCCACCTGTGGAGCAGATGAGGGGGAGACACCACCATTTATGTTCCTACTAAAACTTGATAGGGCAGCAGAGCCTAATCCATACAGAGCTTTTTTTGTTCTCTATATGTTTTGCTTTTCATTTAACTTTTGAATCGCATTCTTAATCCATATATTCTGAGTGAGATACCTAGTCTCTTGAAGTGGAGAGCTAATATCTTGGGCTCTAAGGAACTTTACGCTGCCCAGTGAATCATAGCTTGTTGATACATGCAGCACAAGTTTATTTTATCTCATTGCCAAGCAACTCACAACATTTATTGTGTGTCCACCCCTTCAATTGGGAGGTGATAGGACAAAGCTCTCAGCTAAGGGCTTAGCCTATTCCAAGACAAAAAGCAGAAGAAATGAGGATCCTGTGAGTTCATAGACCACAAAGTCAGTATTGCGATAATTCTAGCTACTAGGGTGTTCTCCTGTTATAGAACTCAAGAGTTTTTCAACTGTTTATTAAATCTTTTAATCTACAAAGTCTTCTAAGGGAGAGGAACAACCACAGCTCCTTCTCTGTATTATTAAGTGAACATTTTGGAGAATTGACCTTTGCTGTATTCATCACTAAAGCAGGTGAGCCTGCTGGCAGAGAAAGGTTTGTTTGAAAATAAATTGCATTAGTGTACTACTGCAGCTTATTCAAGGCCAGTTAACCCCTTTTGTGCAGCCTAATTACTTATGTATTGTAGCTTACCATTTGTTATCTGTCTCTTCCCAGGGAAAAGGTAAGGTTCCTTGAAGGAAGGATTTCTCACCTGATATTTTGAAAACTGATGAATCATGAATGTTTAGAACAGTTCTTGGTATATCATAGCTGTTTAATAAATATTATTATGACTCTGTGCAAATTAAATGATATTCCTGGAAAGTGGCTCTCGGTCTTTGGAATTTTATAGACTAAAATACATTTATATAAGAGGAGAGGTACAAATAGTGCTATTGTTTATGATCATTAAATGTAATTTTATTCAAAATTATTGAAAATGTATCTAGTCAAAACTTACAATAAGAGAAAGTTCTAGAAAGAAAATCATTTAAAATAACAATGGTATCCCAAATTGCTAAATTGTTAGCTAGCATTCTTTGCTGGTAGATTTTTTTCCAGCTCTTCACCTGAGAAACAGAAATGCCAGCTCTGATTCAACTGAAACAGCTTCTCCACAGATGTCCAAGCCAAAGGACATGCTGGCCTCAGACTAGAGAGCTCAGAGACTTAGAAACAGAGCCTTAAAGGGAATTTGAGATCATCTGGACCAGTAACTACAGGCTAGTACAATACTAAATCATGCAGTTCTTTTGGGTAGCTTCCACTGTCAATGTGATTCCTCTTGAGTGACAAGATGCTTCAGTTTGGAGAGGAAACATTCCAGCTGGCATTGTAGAGACATCCTGTCTCCATCCTGTTCCCTTATGGAAGTTTGACATCCAAAGCCCCAGATTTAGAAAACAGCTCGTGGTTGTCTACTTTTCCTGGGTAACTTCTTTTCATCAAACATTTGTTTAACTTTCATCAAGAATTTATGAGCACATCATACTCTCTGTTCAAAGCTGAGCACTCTGCATACACTATCAAAATCTTTATATATACATATGCACACAAGGCATGTTCACAACACATACACACCGAGATAGAGATTGATAGATAGATAGAGAGAGAGAGAGAGAGAGAGAGAGAGAGAGAGAGAGAGAGACTCTACCTGGTTCCCTTTTCAATTATGTAAGTCCATAGACTCTTCACCCTTATTTTTCTCATAGCTCGGGTCTCTGAAATCCTGACTGTAGTAGGATTGATCCTCAACTTCTTATTTGTCTAAGTCACAATGGTCAGGGGGACATGTAAACTTGAACTATTCAGAGCTCATGTTCTTCCTTTGTTTTGAGCTCCAAATTCTCTCTCAGCTAGCTCTTTCTGCCATTCCCTTGAGAAACAGGCAGTAAGCACCATGTCAGCCTGAATAGTTGAGTCCCTCTTGGTACCTTGCCTGCTTGCTCAGGACTCTCTTCTTCTTAATCCCTCCGCTGCTCCTGTGGGTATTTATAACCTGGACTAGTGACCATTTTAATCTTGGATGGGACCCGTGACTGAAGAGGGAATTCGAAATGAAGATGATCAATAATGAAAACACTTCTCCAAGGTACGGATAATGCCTACAAAAATGTACAAATGATATCTCAGTATAAGCTGTATCCAAACTGAATTCTGTTTTCTCTTTTACTTCTAAAGGGAGTTTGCCACAAAAAAAAAGATGAAAAGCTATGAAAAATAAGCCCCTTACAGTAAAAGAAAGGGAACCTTGTATAAATGGAATATTATTAAATCTAGAAGGAGAAGGTACTTTTTCAAAATTTAATTTCTTACGTTTATGGATTTCTCTGTAGTGATTTTTTTTTTTTTTTTTTGCAAAAGAAAAAAAATGTCCATTTGGCAATCAATATCTGCTGCTTACAACTCAGTTCTCTCTTTCTCTTTGAGACAAAACACTTGAGAAAAACAATTTAAGGCCAGAGAGATTTATGTTAGCTCACAGTTTCATAGGAGATGTTCTGTCAGATGGGGTTTCGGACTCAGCAAAGCAGACAGAAAGTGGAAAGTCAGAAAATGCCAGTGCAGGCAGCTTTCTCTCCATACAAGCCTCTTCAGCCTCTGAGGTGATGACAATAACATTTAGACTCTATAGTATTTCAATCCAGAAAGACAGGACACAATCCCCAGAGCTATGCTTTACTCCTGTCTCCCAGGTATTTCCCACTCAAAAATTAATGATAATAATTTCTTTTTGCAAATATAAGAGTTAATTAAATAATTTTGGCGACTTTCCTCAAATGCTTATTTTTTAGCACCAGTTTTGACCAAACAGCAAAGTTATCAGGAGACACTTAGAGAATCACCAGTGATTCCTGTCAGTGGAGCACACAGCTAGCTCTGATTAAGGCAAGTCCATTTGTTATGAAGAATTAGGTCCCATTCTTTCTTACTAATTAGGCGAATGCTGATGCATAGACATTGGCAGTGTTTGGATCTTAATTTCTATGCATATCTGATTCATTGACAGGATTTATAAGTGGCATGATACTTATAGAGTTACTATGAAATATGCATAATATACTTAAAAGTAGTGACATTTCTTCTAGCTCCACTCTTATTATTCAAGTGACTGAAGAACCTCAAAGCAGAGCAAAAACAAATGCAAATGCTGTTGCTTTACTCACTGGACCTTACCTGAATGTAAAAGCCCTCTCAATGGTCTTCACCTTTAGGGCAATTAACTGCAATGTTTTCAGCAGGGTTGAGAGAGGGAAGAGTTTACCAACATCTTTTAATGAAGAAGCATCTACAAAGTTGATTTCCTTTCTGCTTCTAACTTCTCCATTCTTCTCAGACAACATACAAATACCCTGTAAATCATCCCTGAGTTTTAAAAACAAACCATTCAAACACATATTATTTTTTTTCTCACAATTATTTAATTGTCTTTCTAATTAATTCCACAGTCTGAAAATAAATTATTGACTGAGGAGACTCTCTTGTTTTCTGTGACAGCTTCGGGGGTAACCAGGACATTAACAATTCATAATGAGCTGGGACAAGTTGGCTTTTCCTTGTACTAATTTGCTTCTCCATCACAGAGGGTTTGACTCTTTCCTTCCTGCCCAGTCTCTTAGGAAGAGTGACAGACTGTGGTCAGCCTATGTTGGAATGATAAACATTAAAAAAAAAAAAAGCACAACTATGTTTTGCTGTATGTAAGGGCTCAGAAACAGTTTACTGAACCTTTGTTCTTGTCTTTTTATTGTGTTTTCTTTCCTCTTTTGTTGTAGGGAACTGAATCAACCACATATAGAATGATATATGCCTGACCTTGAATTCTTGTCAATAGTAAGTGTTATAAGTGGAGAGTTAGAATTAAGCTCATCGCTCCCCCACACAAAGAATCAGATTATTCTCCATGAAATGTGTCTTGTGGCTTAGCCTCCGAGGGTGAGGGTGAGTCTTTGATTTCCATTCAGAGACTAGCATTCTGATAGCAAGCAAAAATAGAGAGTCCAGATAAAAACCCTAATTAGATGAGGAAGAATTTGTAGGAAAATACAATTCCAATAGAGAGAATTCAGTTAGGAACATCAGTAGAGGACATAATGTAGGAAAGATGGCCTATTTAGTGAGGAAATGCCTTGACTTAAGTTTGAAATGGAATCACAGAGAACCAGGAACAGAGAACTAGGATTGGATCAAACTCAAGATAGTCATCAGAAGGAGTACACATCTAATATTAGCCTGCCAGTTATCATGTAGGTTGGACTCATTAGTGAACTTTAAGCAAAAACATTATTTTTATGAAAGATGATGTTTGAATAAAATGATTTAACACACACACAAATATATATAAATAAATAAAGGAAAAAAAGTCTTCCTTTGCTAACTGAGAAGTCTCCCTATGGGCAGAAGATGGTTAATCATTTACCTAGATGGTAGATTACTCAATTCATAACCATTGAAAACAGGAGCCTCAGATGAAAAGTTTTAATTAAAAGGACTAATGTTATCAGGGTGGTCAAGTATAGGAGCAATAGGAAGCTGCATGAAAGAGAATATTAGGCAAATTGGTCTGAAAAATGCTGATAGTTATACTATCTTCAAGTAACCATTTCTGCTAATTCAAGAAACTTTATTTTCTCTACAAAGAACACTAGTACCCTAGGCAACATGAAAACCTCAGAAAAAGTAAGGCACACTTTGGATATTCACTGCAAAGAGCATACCTCATACAGGTCATTCAGGACATTAATTTGCTACCAGGAAACAAATGTTGTTGAGTCTTGTCCAAGTTTTCTGTCTTTCTGCTTCCTTTTCTTGTGTCCAGCATGGACTATAGTCTTTAAATTGTAGCACTCATGTTGTGGTGATTGTAATGCCTGAATCTCAATCACCCAGAGAGACCATGGGAGACAGAGGTGCCTGAAATGCAACAGCAAGGTTTATTGTCAACACAATACAAGCCTAGGCAGGGAGCTTGTTCTCCATACTGTACCCCATGAGTGCAGTGCAGGGAAGAGCTGAGCACCCCAAGTTGAACAAGCTTTTTATAGGCAAAGACTATGAGTCAGGGTTACTTGGGGTCAAGGGCACAGCTGTGCAGTGAATGAACTCATGTTTAGGGACATTTTACAATTTAACATTCCTGGACCCCACCTGGGTGGTGTGGCTGACAGGTCTATTACTGCCTGAGGGTTAGATCATACAGGTGTCCTCAACTGTTACTTCATTCTCTCCTAGAACTGGGCAAGCCCCTGCCAGGAATGTGAAATTGAACTGTATTTTATCTCTATGGCTACTAGAATACAAAATGGGGTTTCTTAAACTAAGTTTACTCTCTTCAGTGATCAAGGCATTTTATACTCATTTTCTTATATTCAGCTGGATGAGAAGCTGAACTTATTAAATGGTAGGTCCTAAATATTTTTTTGGTATGAGTTTTTACCTGCATTTGTGCTTGTGTGTGATGGGCATGTGTTATGATACATGCATGCATCAAAAGATTGACTTTTCACTTCCCACCAATATATTCTTCTCTATAGACATAGACTGCAGAGCCTACAGAAAGCAGAAAAACAAAAAACAAAAAACAAATGAGTAGTGCTGTCTCACGTTGTCTCTCTCCTTTACAAGAAAATGTGCTCAATGCTGCTGAAAAATTGAACTGCAATGTTTCTTCCTATGGTACCACTTATTTTAAACTTCACCTGTCTCTGACCTTAGTTTTGCCCTCTCTGCATAGGGAATCAGATTAAGAAACGTACACAGGTGGGCAGAGTCTGCAAAGAGGAAACAATCCTCTGAAAGCAGCATGCTTCATCTATAATCTAATTGTTATTCATATCACTGAATTTGATTTATTCTCAGAATTTTGATGATCATACTTTTAAATCATTCCTAAAGCTGTCAGTAATTTGCATCATAGTTGAACGAGAAGATTGAAAAATTGCATATTCATACAAGTACAAATCATTTCATTCAGCTTCTCTATGGACCTCAAGCAAAGGAACTTTACTTTAAATTTTCATCAACATGGATGCTTGGTAGCTGTCCCTGCTCATTTGCAAAAGGCTACTACAATACTGCATTTCAATTTGTAGTCTGAGTATGTGTATTCCATTTCATAAATTATTTCCAAATATTTTTCTAGAAATTGTTTTATATAACTGATAGTGTTTTCCAACAAGATCATACAAACAACTAACTTGGATTTGTTTAAGTACTTACTTTAGGTCTAGTATTGAGTTTGGCATTTGGAAAACTATTAAGGAAGCATTTAGAGAGCTGTTGTTAACCAAGAGCTCAAGTTCAAAGGTATTGATTTGGGGATGTCAAGCAGAATGCATCATACTATATTTCTGTCAAATGAATCCTTAAAAGAAAAAAAAAATGAGTATGCATGGAAGTTGTTGGAGAAAATTCTATAAAAAATGAAGGTCTTATCTGGCAAGGGATAGTGGAGAGAATTATCAGAAGGAGAGTTCAAATATGTAAATGTGTATGTTTGCTGTGTGTTGAGCAACTTTTTGGAGTATTGTTCACAAAGTAGATGATGTTTCCCTATTGTTGTGTAGTAAGCATCCTGCCTGTCTTGATCTGATAGAGATTATAATAAAAGCATAGTGGGATTCAGTTAGTTTAAGAGCTGGAGATGGGGCTTCACCATACTCTATAAATGGCTTTTTTGGACTGTCAGCTCCCAAATCATGACACAGAGACTGTTCGTTAATTATAAGATCATGGTCTTATCTTAGGCTTTCTTCTTACTAGCTCTTCTAACTAAAATTAACCCATATCTATTAATTTATGTGCTGTCATGTGGCTTGTGGCTTTTATCTCTCCTCCTCCATGTCTTGCTTCCTTATTCTGGCAACTCTTTTCTTCTTCGCAGAGACCTCTCTGTCTCCAGAATCCCTGTCTAACCTCTTCCTTCCGAGTTATTAGCCATTCCGTTCTTTATTAAACCAATTATGGTGACATATTTTCACACAGTGTAAAGGAATATTCTGCAATAATATTCTTTCTTCTGCCCTTTTGTAGTTGTAGAATCTCACAAGAAATACTTTTCTGTAAGTCATAGTTTTCTCACTCAAAATATCATGTAGTCCCTCATTCATGACTGAAATGAAAAGCAAAGAAGAGAGTTACACTCAAATATTCAACATACTATTGGCTATTATATTAAATTTTAGTTTTTAACTATTACTATTTTAATTTTGAGGAGTTAGATAGTAAAACTGGAGGGATCATGATCTGAGAACATGGCGTTAGGTTACCCCAGGTTCTATGTTCTAATGTGGAAGCAGTTTCATGGACTATTTAAAAAATCTTATATATATATATATATATATATATATATATATATATATAGAGAGAGAGAGAGAGAGAGAGATTACAATATAATTACACAATTTTCTCTTCACCCATGTCTCTTAATACGCTTACCTACTATTTCTTGCTTTATTTCATAGTTACATCTTTTCATTCATTGTTTTATATATCCATTGTTTTATATCTATGTATACATAAGTATGTATATACACATGTATTTCTAAATACACAGAAACAACCTGCTCAGTCTGTCTAGTATTGTTTGTATGTGTACTTTTTGTCTTTAAATATTTTTTAGTTTTGATAATCATAATAGTATTTGCTTTATCTTCTTTGTTTGTCTTTACTAAAAATGGAACTTTTCCTCATATAATATGTCCTGATTACAGTTGCCCCTGCCTCTATTCTTCCCAGTTCTTTTCTACCTCCCTTCCCATCTGGATTCAAACCCTTTATGATTTTTCTTAGAAGAAGAACAGGCTTCTAAGGGCTAATAGTAAAATATAATAAGGTAAAAAATAACTTAGACATTGGAATAGGACAAAACAATGAGAAGGAAATTTACCCCAGAGAAGGCATAATAAACAGATGTGGATGAAGAGATCCACTGTTTCCACACTCAGGAATCTCTATAAACACTAAACTAGGCGCCATAATACACATACAAAAGACCTGTAAATATATATAAAAGATTAAAAAAGGAAATATCTTGACATGACATTATGAGAAAAGGAATATCCAAAGATGCTGCTGGGCATACATCCTACCCTTATGAGTAGTTTGTTTCTCCAGTGAGACTCTCTTTGTAAGAACTAAACTTTCATTTGCAAATGATTATCAATTAGAGCTAGCTTCTGGGTTAGGACTGGGGGCATCTGTACACTTCCCCTTTCAGCTGAAGGATCCTATTTGGTGCAAACCCACACAGGCCTTGTGCATGTTGCCACAGTCTCTATGAGTTCATATGTGCATTGACACTGTTGATTTAAAAGACCTTATTTCATTGAGTATAAAATCTATCCCTCTATTGATTTTATACTCTTTCTATTCCCTTTTCTGCAGGGTTCCCTGAGCTATGAGGAGGAGTTTGATAGAGAAACCCCATTCAAGGGTGAGTGTTCCAAGGTCTCTCACTATCTGCATAATGTCTGGCTCTGGTTCTCTACATTTGTTCTCATCTGCTGCAGGAGGAAGCTTCTCTGAGTATACCTGAGCAAGGCACTGATCAGCTTCCCTGGCTGCTGTGTTATATGTGTTTTGAGATTTGACCATTTGATGTTGGTAACCAATTTGAATTTTCTTTTCTGGGAAAGATTATTTCCCCTGATGTCAGCATCCACTAATTGCCGGTAGTTCTTAGTGTAGCGTCAAGGCTTCCCAGGCTTTCCCCTGTCCACATGTCTACTCTTGTCTATGTGGTGATGTTGGTGACATCTTATACATGAAACAAATAGTAACTTAATAGAAAACCATAACCAACCAAATTGTATAGTTGTACATTCCAGTCCTAACAGATATCACAGTAAAACTAAGATTCAATGATCACTGTAGAAGAAGGTGACAGACAGACTGTAAGAGCCAGATGACCAGGAAGTTTGCTTTGAGACTGTGTCTTCTAGGATTGCCAGAAGTTACTCCTTGAAGTTTTATAGAAGTTTTTAGGTAAGATAACAAAGGAAGTTGTTACATTGTTATAAATAACAAAGGAGGTGGGTAGGTTGTAGGAAGATAGAGAAAACACAACTATAGGCCTTGGTTTCTCTCTGACAATACTCAGCCCTTTGGTTGGTAAAAGACTAGGATTTTATTAAGTTAACACATTCATAAAGATTTTTTTAACTGTCAAACTTTGAGGTTCAGCTAGTAGCAAGATGTTAGGTCTGACATAAAGGAAGGACCACAGATGGACTATTTCATAGACAAAAACTTTCCCAGAATAAGTTGTAATTAGGTTTGCACCAGTAACATTCTAAACTCTCTGCAGCTGTTGAAGCTGTAACAAACAAGTCAGTATTGACAGACACAATATATTTTCATGAATTCTCATTCACAATTTCTCCTGTTGGTCTAGCATCACATTTTGAGCATGTGAGGGGCCATAGTTATTCATTATAAATATGATAAGGCCACTCATAGCTAGAAAGGCTTATTGTGAGAAACTGCCATATAGAAGGTGAGAAGTAGGCGGGGCTGAAATCTTAAGGAGAGAGGAGTAGCCTGTAAAGACACGTAGATCATATAAAAGATACTGGTTATCATCTCCTAACCAGTTTTTAAAATTGAATTATCTTTATGTTATGTGAATGAGTGTTTTGCTTGTATGTCTGTGTGTTTGTAGCCCATGTATAGTATCCATAGAAGGCAGAAGAAGGCTTAGATGCCCTAAGAATGGAGTTACAGCTTGCCGTTAGCTGTCATATAGGTACTGGGTATATGGGTGCATTTTTGAGCCCTGGTCCTTTGGAAGTCCAAGGGAGAGCACTTTATAGCCATGAGATTCATCTCACACTATGACTTTTTAAAATGTATTTTGTGTTTGTTTCAGCATTTACATATGGCATATAATAAATTACTGTGGGATAATGCTCTTGTACACTGTAAAGATTTTTCACTTATTGGTTAAATAAAATGCTGCTTGGCCAATAGAGACAGGAAGGAGAGGAAGGGCAACTAGACTAGGAAAACTCTGGGGAGAGGAAAGGCAGTGCATCAGACACCAGCCAAATACAGAGGAAGCAAGAAGAGAATGCTGCATTGAAGCAAAGATACCGAGCCATGTGGCTACACATAGGTAAGAGTCATGGGTTAATTTAGGTATAAAAGTTAGTTAGTAATATGCTTTAACTACTGGCCCAGAAGTTACCATATATTAAGTCTGTGAGTTAATTGTTTTAAGAGCAGCCATGGGACTACTGGTAGAAGAGATGCTTCCGGGGTTAGGCAGGATGGAGAAACTTCTGCTACAAAATACTACTTAAATTTAAAATAACCAAGGACAATGGTTGACCTGAGAACAGATAAAGAAAAAATCCATTTTAAATAACCAAATTTATAAACTTAGAAAAATCTAGCTTAACTACATGTTTCTCTTTTATTTGTCATAACGTTCACTCTATGAACCATAGTATCAGTATCTAGAGTACTGAGACAAATTTATTAATTTTAATTTTAGTTTGAAAGAAAAATGAACACTATAGTATAGGAAGTTTAAAAGATTTTAATAAACAGGGCTATCCTTTTATGTATTAAATAATAATAATAATAAATATAATATTATACCTATTAGAAATCAGAATTTTATAGTCCTTATATGGATAACTAAAATCGTAATTTTTATTTAAATGATCAGGCATGAAAATGAGTCTTTGAAAGGAGTCAGTTTGGGGCTGTACTTTTCCTTTTTGTTAGCAAAATACAAATGTTTGAATAATTTTAAAACCTGGGTAACTGTATTATGAGATATGCCAGATACAAGGTAAATCAAGAAACATCAGTACTTTATAAAATTTTGCTGTTAGAAGAGACTGATATATTTAGAATAATTTTGACAAGAACAGTTAATCCATATTATTGGATATCTTTAGCTAGAGTTAATGTAGTTAAAATTTAAATTAAGAACTAGGTTTTTAAACCTAATTTTTACTATATAATGAAATAATATAAAGCTACTTAAAATACTTGACTCTTTTAAACATGGAAGCTAGATTTGAATAAGAATGGAGTTTTGGGTGAACAAGCAATCATAACTAAAAACATGATTAATGAAAATATTGACTCAATCTAGTTTCCAGAATTAGAATTTAAAGCATGAAGTTTACCCTTCCCTCTCAAGACTGTACAGACACAGATAAAGAGAATGACAAACCACCAAAACAGAAATATATGAGTAGTTCTCATGAGTATCCATGGGAACCAAAGCTGTCATTCCTGGAGTTCTTTTCCATTAAAGCTTGTGCTGATATATCATCTATTTAGTGAAAATAGCCTGGAATATCAGAGGACTGAGCCACCCACAGAGCCAAGCCATGATGTTCAGGGAGTGATGACCCACTTCTTGAATTCCTCTAGAGCTCTGTGAGTTCACTTAGCTAGGCAGTACTCACACACACCTTTAATCTTAGCTCTAGGAAAGTTAAATGAGGAAGTGAGATAGCTGGGCACAGGGAGAAAAGGGAGGAGTTCAGCTTCCTCTGCCACTTCCCTTTGTCTACTGAGAAGACAGGCCTGAGGACTTGGCTGGCTGAGAAGTAGTGGCTGTGGTTTGTTTCTCAATATCTCTGATATTTCAGCTTCATCCTGATAATCTGGCTCTGGGATTTCATTATTATACCAAATAGAATTTGTGCAATAGGAATCAATGCTCTTATTTCTGGGATTCTTCTGTGAGAATTAAAAGCTTCAGAGGACACAGCCCAAAGAATCGTACTCTATGCTTCATGGGTTCTATCTCCAGGAACTTGCCAAATTCTCAGAGAATTTTCCAGAAGAATATCTGTATTTCAGCAGGAGCTGAAGAGAAGAGCCCATTCTGTGGTAGGGCAAACTATACTGTGCTTACTAGGGAGTGGCCCTGAAAAGAAGCAATCTTACCCAAGTGCCCCACCCATGGGACTTCAACACGGGAGACCACCTACGAGAGAGAATGAAGGGAAGGGAGACGCAAAGGAAGGCAGCAGGTCAAATGGGATTCTGATTGAGCTGCAGTTTTATTACGATTCTATACATGCTTATATAGTTCCAAAGCAGAATGTGGGGAGGGGGTAGTCATCAAACACCTGCAGGAAGCTGGCCAGGGGAAGCAGGACATTGGCAAGGTGACTGGTCTAGTTTTAGGGGAGGGTTGCCAGGTAACCTAACTGTAGAATGTTCTTGTTATTCTATTCTTTAGAGTTACCTTAAAGGGCTGCTAAGTAACCTAGCCACAGAATGTTCCTGATATTCTATTCTTTATAGTTACTTCTTAGTTACTGTTAAGCAAACCAGAACATCTATTTTACTTTAGGGAAAACATCTACTTTACTCAGGGTAGTGCTGGCTCAGTGGTTGGTTTCTTAGTAAGTTCCCACGGTAGCCTTTAGCTAGAGGCCTGGAGGCTCAAGCCAGGGTCTTGGTCCCTGACACCCAAGCTTAACCTGTTGAGTTTTATCCCAACCCACCTGATGTGGTATGAGAAATTTTCAATTGCACTCTCTTCCCCATGTCCATCTCTCTGTCTATCACATCACACCCAAAGACAGGGAACACCCAAAGGGGGAAACCTAAGCAGCTTGTATGAAGAGAATTAGGCTCATTACAAAACTGAAATACAAGAAAATATAGAAAACCTTTTCCTACACACTGTAGTACAGATATCATATTACCAATAATACATATGCCAACTGATTACATCTAGTTGTCAAGAATTTTTTCCTGTAAGATGTACTTAAATGTGAAGCCAAAAACAGCTGGAAGAAAAGAGTAAACTTTGAAAGCATATGTGGCAAGATATAGAATTACAATGATTATTAGCATGTTGAGGACTTTAGTGATCACGAAGAACAAAACAGCAATGTGAGCAGAAGCATGAAAATTCTAAGAAACAAATTAAAATAATAGCAGACATCAGAAGCACTGTATCAGAAATGAGGAAAACCTTTGATGGTCTTGTTAGCAGACTAGCCAGGGCCAAGGAACGAATTTCTGACCTTGAGGATATCTCAACAGGAGTCTGCAAAATTGAAAAGAAGAGAAAAATAAGGTGGAAAAATCCTGCAACAAACAGAATATTCAAGAATTGTAGGAAAGTTGAATAAAGTATATGATACACATAGCAGAAAGAAAAAAAGAAAAATAAAACTTGTAACAATAATGAATGACCACGAGTTTCATCCAATTACCCCAGACACCAATGCACAAAATCAGTAGGCAGAGAGAACATAGAATAAGATATACTACGCAAAATAAACACTAGCATATCATGTTAAATTACAGAAAATAAAAAGCAAAGTAATGATTCTGAAATAAGCCTGAGGGGAAACAGTATCTTAGCTATGGGAGGGCAAAGATAAGGATTATATCTGATACAGCTGAATCCTTACAGGCAAGATGCAAGTGAAGAAAGATGTTTAAAGTATTGAAAACAAGACAAAAACAGCACCCTGGAATCATCTTCCCTGTTAAATTATCCTTCAGGGATGAAGAAATAAGAACTTTCTCAAGTGAACAGAAATTGAGAGCCTATGTTGGAGAGAAAGAGAGTGAGCTAGACAATCTTTAAAATAAGATAGTTTATACAGATATATATATTTATATAATCAAAGCTTAGATCTATACATGAAATGTGCAGATTTGTAGGGCATTTGAGCAGGAATGAGAGACTACAACTTTAAATTGTATCTTTCTAAAATTATTTAATAGCTAATCCGCAGAAATAAGAATAATATAGATAGTACAAATATATCACTCTACATATATATGTTTATGCAAATGTAGATGTAGTAAAAGCAATAATGCATAGAATAAGGAAAAAAAGAACTAGAATTATCTTATTTCAGAGGATTTACATTGCCCATGAAGCAGAATAAGTTGTTTGGAATACTGTGTGGATTCTAATTTACTAAGAAGGGAAAATGGAAACATGCAAAATATGCACTTAAAATCACCCCCCACACACATCAAACAAATAAAAAGTAGAAAAGATAATAAGAGTAAAGAATAAATTCAACAAATGAAAACCAACAGCAAATATAGTAGGTACTAACAAAACTATTAACTCTTTTTCATCTCAGTAGTATAAATGCACAAAACTAAAAAATATTACTAAAGTGAATCAAAAGTTAAGAACAAACTATGTATTTTGTACAAAAATATACCAATAAATATAAGGACACTTACAGATTTATAGTAAATAACTAATAGTAATCAAGAGAAAGTATATAGATTAATCTTAGATTTATTCCTGATAAGTCTTTTGCAAATTAATGAAGGCATCATGTTTCTCATAAGTTGCAGCAATACTTAATATGTATTCGCTTAACATTGATAGGTGAAGCAAACCTATCAGAAAGATGAGGACAAGCAATGCATCTATTGTTGGGTACCTCAGTACTCAGCTAACAGAAATGGCCCTGTTTAATATGCAGAAAAATCAATAAGAACATCGTCAAACTCAGTGCTAGCCATCAGCTGAACACGGTGCACATCTGTAGAACATGTCTTTTAAAAACAGCAGAACATACATTACTACCCAGTTCACATAGGAAATTCGGCAGTGCAGCTCATGTTCTAGATCATAAAATGTACTCCATGTTTAAGAGGAAAGAAATCATGCAATATCTATGCTTACATTGTCAGATCACAGTAAAAATAAACTAGAAATCTGTAGAAGAAAAGAACCTAGAATATCTCTAAATGCTTGGGGAATTAAGCAAAACGTTTCTGAATAGCATGGATTGAAAAGGAAATCTCCAGAGAAATTAAAGCAGTATGTACAAAACCTGTGGCCAACATAGATTTTTACACTAGTGAATGACATACATTAACAGAAAATAGAAAATATGCAAATCTTATTATTTGTGGCCATCGAAGAAATCTAGAGAAAGAAGAGTAAGGAAAATGCAATGTAAGAAGAAAAAGTAATAAAAAGGATAAAGAATAAATTAACTTGAAAAAGCAAACTAATGAAGAAAAATTAATGAAATGAAAAAGCTAGCTTCTTAGAAGTCAGTATAAGCAATTAGCCCAAACCCAATCTGAGAATTAAACTATAAATATCCTATCTGAGAATTAAGTTTTAAAATTTATTTATGAGTGTGTGCATGTGCATAAGAGTGTTAGCACCTATGGAAGCAGTGGACATAAGAAGCTAGAATTATATACAATCTAAATCCCTGTGAAATTTGGACTATGAACTTCTGCAAGACAGTATAAGCTAGTAAATGATGAGTCATTTGGCCTCCAAAACATGTTATCTGAATAGGAACATATCCATTTGAAGTTTAAATAATATCATATGAAAGATAGTGTCTTGTTTAAATTTTTTCCCTGTGAATTGCACCACACATGTAATTTCTCTACATTATCTTTCAAAGGTAAAAACAGATCATTTTCCTAACTTGTTTTGCGATGTAGGCATTACCCTAAAGCAAAATCAGATAAACAAAGTTGAAGAAAAGATACCATGGACCACATTTTTGATAAACACAAATGAGCAATACTCAACTAAATATTAATAAAGTCACTAAATAATACAAAAATGAAATCATTCAATTCCACAGGGGGGTGGTTTATGCCACATAAGCAAGGTAGATTTAGCTCTCAATAATCATAGGTTGAAGAAGAAGCTCTGTGTTAGGACTTGGTTGGCACACAACTTTCCTCTGCTCAGTCATGCCTCTACGCAAACAATTATTATTCATCACATGAAAGAGCAAAAAGAAAAAAGTGTTATAATAAGAAGTACAATAAAACTCTGAAGAAAGAAATCAAAAAACAATTCACTTATTATAGGAGCAAGCCACTTTGCACATAGTGATACTTTCACTTCTTTGTTTTGAATTTGCATGACTTCCATTTCTTTTTCATGGTTCTTTGTTCTTCCAGTACTGTGAGGACTAGAATTGGTGAGAGTGACAATTTATGTCTCCTACAGAATCTTGGAAGCAAAACTGCGATTTTTTTTTTCCTATATGATTATGGTGGTAGAGGCCAGGGGCCTGTATTTTGTGGAGAGGATTTTCTCCATTTTTAAATTATTGAGAAAGTTTTATTTTAATTTGAAATTCATATTAATTTTGTTTAATGTTTTGTCCCTATGTCTTTTGTTTTATTTTAATTTGAAATTCATATTAATTTTGTTTAATGTTTTGTCCCTGTGTCTTTTGTGATAGTCATGTGGGTTTTATTTTTTATTGTTAGTGTAAAATTTATATATTACACCTTAAACCAGAAGTGTATGCACAGAGAGAAATATATAGATAGATGATATATAGAAAGGAAAACAGGCAGACAGATTGATAGATGGATAGATATAGGTGACTGATAGATAATAACTCTAGATTGATGGTAGAAGCAGATACAGAAGTAAAATAAAGGTAATATTACATATTTATATATCTTACTAAGAACATATAAATTACTTATAAAAAGCACTACTAATTTATGCACATTGCCAAGTGATGAGTTAGTTTTAAAATGTTACAATCTATAAAATTCCAATTATATGACCTTCTGAAAAGACAAAATTATGGATATAGTAAAAACATCAGCTACTCCTAGGGACTGTGGGGGAAATGATGAATAGGAGGAATAAAGTAGATTTTTAGAGTACTGAAACTACGCTCTGTGGTCTAAAATAGTAGACACAGGTAATTATAAGCTTGTCTAAATCCTTAGAATGTATTCCACCAGGGTTGAATCATAATGTAAATATTTCCGTTGCCTTGACCTTGGAGTGTTTAGCTTCCAGAATTGTCAGAAATAAATTTCTGCTGTTTCTAAGCTACTCAGTGTATAGGTCTATGATCTTTTGTGTCAGCAGTAGCTTGAAACATGAGCAGTAGCTCAAATATAACTAAGCACAGATATCAAGTGGTAATAAGACATCAACTGAAGCTCAACAATTGTACCTCCTCTCCCTTTCTGGTAGGGGTGTGAATGGCTGGAGGTTAGGTGTGGTCATTGGCCTTGATATACAGGAACATACTTTCTATTCCATTTTGCTATGGACCTAAAGCTTCTCCCAGTCTGTTGCAAAATAATGACACACACATACACACACACACACACACACACACACACACACACACAGAGAGAGAGAGAGAGAGAAAGAGAGAGAGAGAGAGAGAGAGAGAGAGAGAGAGAGAGAAACTATAACTTATTTTAGTCACCCTGAGATGTATAAGATTCAGAAGGAATGGAGGACACCAAGGAAACAACAGGCTTTTTATTTATTTATTTTTCTTTTCTTTTAATAATGCATTTTAATAATACATATCAAATTGATATTTGGGGGGAACCAAAGTACAGTTAGAGATAATATTCATTATCAAATCCAATATTTACATCATACTATTCATAATCTTAGAAATAATATTCAAACTCTGTTCAAAGTGGAATGATTTTATTATTATTATTATGAAAAAAGTCTTATTTTTTTATTTTTTTAGATTCATGTATCCCCTTGTTCATGCTCCCTTCCCCTTTCCACCCCTCCCAGTCACTCACTCTTCTCTCCATCAGTTTATCTCCTCCCCAGCAAGGGCAAGAGGTCACAAGTTCGCAAGGTAGCTTAGTTCAAAATCTACTCCAGATAGATCTGCTTTCCTCACTTCCACATCAAGACTGAGTCAGGTGTTCCTCTAGAGGGAATGGGCTCCAAGGTGCCAGTCCAAGGAGTTTTAGATCCCAAGCTGTTCAGTGGTTGTGGTTTGCAGGGAAACAGGCTTTTTAAACTCAACAGGATAGCTATACATATGAACTCACAGAGTCTGGGTGAGGCAGCATTCACAGGGCCTGCATGGGTTTGAGCCAGAAGGTATCCTAGGGATAGGAAGGAGAAGTGGATATTTGCCCCCATTCCTAACCCATAAGCTATTTCCAAGTGATAACTACTTGCAAATGAAAATTTAGCATCAAGTGGAAAGCTGTGAAGGTGAATTTGTGGGTTTATACTTATATACATGCTTGTGGAAAGTGATTATGGTTAGAGTGTTTATTTCACAATCCATATTCATGGGGCCTGTGACTTTACTGGTTGATTAGAGATTAACAAAGATAATTCATAAAATAGACTGAGGAAGTCTGCATTGGGAAAAGTTTTCTTTAGCAGACTGAGGAAGATCAGAGGGATGTATGAGGGGAGATGAACATGTCACTGTAGAGAATGAAAGTAATGTCTGCCTAGCCAGCCAGATAAACCCAATCAGCCCTGGTGACCAATGGAGCATCTGGTATCTCAACCAAATTGCCCTTGCATTCTCTAAACTAAATTCTCATGATAGGTCCTTGGAAATTTGCACATTGTGAGATCCCTGACTTGATCTGAAAGATGATATGGGAGAAATTTCCTTATGATGAGCTCCTGCTCATCATATTCTTTCCACCTCTTTCTTCCTGCCATATGAAGTAACAGAGTTCCTCCTCCATGTAGGTAGGACACAGAACAAGATACTATATGCTTTGAAGCAGAGATTAGTTCTTATAAAACACAGACTTCCTGATCCATTGATCTCAGATATACAGCAACAAGAACCAGGAAAGAAATAAGTTTATGTTACTTATAAATTACCCATTCTCCAATACCTTGTCATGGTAGTGAGGAAAGATTGCGGGTGGTCTTCTTTGCTAAAGATGTAGAGAGGCAAATGACCAGCTTTCTGAGCATTTAAAACACCTAGTAAAGAGTGGATCTAGTCTTCATAAACTCATAGTAAAATCTTATGCACTGTGAAATGTTATTTAGATTTGTCAGGAAAATAAGCCCATATTTATGTTTATTTGGATATGTAAATCTATATAGATAATGCCACAGTAGATGGCTCTAAAGCATAATGCTAGATTCTACCAGGAAGGGCAATCAGTATAGGACCTGCAACTCTTGTCTGAATAATGGCATACAGAAGAAAAACTACCACCAAGCTGTTAAACTGCTAAAAATGTCATGTCATGGTGCATAGCTCTAAAGGAGGATTAAGATTTCAAGGCCAGTTTCAAGAAAAAGAATCATACCTATTAAAAATGTACAGTGTGGTAGGCATGAAAATTCTTGTACTCACAGCATTGTCTCTTCAAAGTGAGAGATATATAACCTGTTTTCTGCCCAGAAGGTTGGGGCAGACATGGTTAATATCCTGGTGACCTTTGCACTATATGTGTGGCTGAGACCACACAAGATTCTCCCCCAGGCCTTATCATGTCATGAGCTTTACAATTTATAAAACTGATTATTATAAAAGGTATTGTATGTAGTCAATCTATAGACTTCATTTTCATGGTAGATACCACATGTATTTTACAAAGAATTCCAATGCAGCCATGTTTTAAGATTTATTGTGCAAATGAGATTGAATTAATTACCACCAGGAGAATTTTTCAGCAAGTTGTGCTGTTCTTACTATGCCTAAAATAAACTACTTATGGCCAGACTCTAGAAATTTGAACCTACATGGGCTACTGAGTTGCTTTGAACCAAACTAACTTCTTGCCTCCCATGGATCATTACTCTGTAGGTTATAATGATCACAGAGACCCTTGCAACAATTGCTGAGGAGATATACATGTTAATATGTGCAGTTCGGTAAGCAGAATAAATAATATAAATGTAGAGCTATAAACAGAAGTTTCTAGAATTTCTATATGAATTGTGATCTTTATTTTGGTAATTTGCTTGCTTAAAAGGAACTAACCATTAAAATACATATTCCCCATCTGTTTGTAAAGCAGTTTAATTAAAAATAGAGAATTTAATAGTTTTTGATATATTTGAAAAAGTAAAATAGAGTTTCATTTTCTTATTTTTGACCACTTCCCATGAACTTCTTTTGTTGTTCTATCCACAGTATATATACCATTTCTCATCTCTGCTTATGTCCAGTAATATATAATTTTCTCATACTGCTAAATTATCTGTATCACTACTCACATAGCCTTGTTGAAACAAATCTAAGCATTTATGACATCAAGACCCTACTTTGGAGACACTAGCTTTCCATCTTTTGATATTATGAAGCCTGCATCTAGCCATCTAGTGTCAGATGCTTTTCTCTTCCTATGAGAACACATATTGAAAGGAATCAATAAACGAATATATAAATATTCATATAGTTATATGTAATTTCTAGGGCTCTACTTCTTTAAAAAAGCCAGATTTCTAGCTTTTGGTTATACACTTGCCTACAGTTCTAGTCTCTAGCCTCCAGATCTTATCATCTATAATTTCTTCAAAAACAGAACATTTATTTCTGTTGCTGTAGATGTCAAACACTGTCTCTATTTTTTCTTTACTTTTTATTGAAACTTTTTAAAAATAAAATATATTTTCTTTGCATTTTTTTCTCTACCCTCCCAGATTCTCTCCAGTCAAAGAATTACCTTTATTCTCTGTTGCCAGTATAGCTCTACCAGTGAAACAATTAAATATATAGAGAGCTAAATTAACACCTATAGTAAGAAGTTTCTGGTCCGGCCTTTCCTGGCTAGTGCAGAGGTTCAAATCCACTCTCAGCCCCACTTAACCTCACAGAATCACACAGACACTTGTATTAATTTTATGCTGATTAGCCTATGGCTGACATATTGCTAGCTAGCTCTTGCTCTTAAACTAACCCATGATTCTTATCTTGTTCAGCCATGCAGCTTGGTACCTTTTCTCAAAGCAGCATAATTGACCTCTGCATCTGCTGGTTTCTCTACTGGTCTATCTGGCATCTCTCTGGCATCTCTGGTCTTCCTGTTCTCAAAGTTTTCTTAGTCTGGTAGCCCCATGTACACTTCCTGTCTGCCTTTGGCCAATCAGTGGTTTTTTTTTTTTTTTTTTTTTTTTTTTTTTTTTTTTTTTTTTTTTTTTTTTTTTTTT